>CAWUFW010009537.1:600000-775975 GCA_963921515.1 Calotriton arnoldi
ACGACCCCCTACACTGCCCAAACACCACTGCCCTGCCCTAAACCCTGAAACACCACCCCCTGCACGACCCCCTACACTGCCGGAACACCACTGCACTGCCCTAAACCCTGAAACACCACCCCCTGCACGACCCCATACACTGCCCGAACACCACTGCACTGCCCTAAACCCTGAAACACCAGCCCCAGCAAGACCCCCTACACTGCCCGAACACCACTGCACTGCCCTAGACTCTGAAACACCAGCCCCAGCAAGACCCCCTACACAGCCCGAACACCACAGCCCAAAACCCTGAAACACCAGCCCTCAGCACGACACCCTACACTGCCCGAACACCACTGCATTGCCCTAAACCCTGAAACACCACCCCTCAGCACGACCCCCTACACTGCCCGAACACCACTGCACTGCCCTAAACCCTGAAACACCACCCCCAGCACGACCCCCTACACTGCCCGAACACCACTGCACTGCCCTAAACCCTGAAACACCAGCCCCAGCACCACCACCTACACTGACCGAACACCACTGCACTAAACCCTGAAACACCAGCCCCAGCACAACCCCTACATTGCCCGAACACCACTGCACTGCCCTAAACCCTGAAACACCAGCCCCAGCACGACCCCCTACACTGCCCGAACACCACTGTACTGCCCTAAACCCTGAAACACCAGCCCCAGCATGACCCCCTACACTGCCGGAACACCACTGCACTGCCCGAAACCCTGAAACACCACCCCTGCACGACCCCCTACACTGCCCGAACACCACTGCACTGCCCTAAACCCTGAAACACCACCCTCTGCACCACCCCCTACACTGCCCGAACACCACTGCACTGCCCTAAACCCTGAAACACCACCCCTGCACCGCCCCCTACACTGCCCGAACACCACTGCACTGCCCTAAACCCTGAAACACCACCCCCAGCACGACCCCCTTTACTGCTCGAACACCACTGCACTGCCCTAAACCCTGAAACACCACCCCCAGCATGACCCCCTACACTGCCCGAACACCACTGCACTGCCCTAAACCCTGAAACACCACCCCCAGCACGACCCCCTACACTGCCCGAACACCACTGCACTGCCCTAAACCCTAGAACACTACCCCCAGCACGACCCCCTACACTACCCGAACACCACTGCACTACCCTAAACCCTAAAATATTCCCCCCCAGCACGACCCCCTACACTGCCCAAACACCACTGCACTGCCCTAAACCCTGAAACACCAACCCCTGCACGACCCCCTACACTGCCGGAACACACCACTGCACTGCCCTAAACCCTGAAACACCACCCCCAGCATGACCCCCTACACTGCCCGAACACCACTGCACTAAACCCTGAAACACCACCCCCAGCAAGACCACCTACACTGGCCAAACACCACTGCACTGCCCTAAACCCTGAAACACCACCCCTGCACGACCCCCTACACTGCCCAAACACCACTGCACTGCCCTAAACCCTGAAACACCACCCCCTGCACGACACCCTACACTGCCCGAACACCACTGCACTGCCCTAAACCCTGAAACACCACCCCTCAGCACGACACCCTACACTGCCCGAACACCACTGCATTGCCCTAAACCCTGAAACACCACCCCTCAGCACGACCCCCTACACTGCCCGAACACCACTGCACTACCCTAAACCCTGAAACACCACCCCCAGCACGACCCCCTACACGGCCCAAACACCACTGCCCTGCCCTAAACCCTGAAACACCACCCCTGCACGACCCCCTACACTGCCGGAACACCACTGCACTGCCCTAAACCCTGAAACACCACCCCCTGCACGACCCCCTACACTGCCCGAACACCACTGCACTGCCCTAGACTCTGAAACACCAGCCCCAGCAAGACCCCCTGCACTGCCCGAACACCACTGCACTGCCCAAAACCCTGAAACACCATCCCCAGCATGACACCCTACACTGCCCGAACACCACTGCACTGCCCTAAACCCTGAAACACCAGCCCCAGCACCACCACCTACACTGACCGAACACCACTGCACTAAACCCTGAAACACCAGCCCCAGCACAACGCCCTACACTGCTCGAACATCACTGCACTGCCCTAAACCCTGAAACACCAGCCCCAGCACGACCCCCTACACTGCCCGAACACCACTGCACTGCCCTAAACCCTGAAACACCACCCCCTGCACGACCCCCTACACTGTCCGAACACCACTGCACTGCCCTAAACTCTGAAAAACCACCCCCTGCACCACCCCCTACACTGCCCGAACACCACTGCACTGCCCTAAACCCTGAAACACCACCCCCTGTACCGCCCCCTACACTGCCCGAACACTGCCCTAAACCTTGAAACACCACCCCAGCACGACCCCCTTTACTGCTCGAACACCACTGCACTGCCCCAAACCCTGAAACACCATCCCCAGCACGACCTCCTACACTGCCCGAACACCACTGCCCTAAACCCTGAAACACCACCCCCTGCACGACCCCCTACACTGCCCGAACACCACTGCACTGCCCTAAAACCTGAAACACCACCCCCTGCATGACCCCCTACACTGCCCGAACACCAGTGCACTGCCCTAAACCCTGAAACACCACCCCCAGCATGACCCCTACACTGCCCGAACACCACTGCAATGCCCTAAACCCTGAAACACCACCCCCAGCATGACCCCCTACACTGCCCGAACACCACTGCACTGCCCTAAACCCTGAAACACCACCCCCAGCACGACCCCCTACACTACCCGAACACCACTGCACTACCCTAAACCCTAAAATACTACCCCCCAGCATGACCCCCTACACTACCCGAACACGAATGCACTGCCCTAAACCCTCAAACACTCCCCCAGCATGACCCCTACGCTACCCGAACACCACTGCACTGCCCTAAACCATAAAACACTCCCCCAGCACGACCCCTACACTACCCGAACACCACTGCACTGCCCTAAACCCTAAAACACTGCCCCCAGCACGACCCCCTACACTACCCAAACACCACTGCACTGCCCTACACCCTAAAACACTACCCCCGCATGACCCCCTACACTACCCCAACACCAATGCACTACCCTAATCCCTAAAACACTACCCCCCGCACGACCCCCTACACTACCCAAAGACCACTGCACTACCCTAAACCCTAAAACACTACCCCCGCACGACTCCCTACACTACCCAAAGACCACTGCACTACCCTAAACCCTAAAACACGACCTCCTACACTACACAAATACCACAGCACTACCCTATACCCTAAAACACTACCCCCAGCACGACCTCCTACACTACACAAGCACCACTGCACTGCCCTAAACCCTGAAACCCAACCCCCAGCACGACCCCCTACACTGCCCGAACACCACTGCACTGCCCTAAACCCTAAAACACCACCCCCAGCACGACCCCCTACACTGCCCGAACACCACTGCACTGCACTAAACCCTAGAACACTACCCCCAGCACGACCCCCTACACTACCCGAACACCACTGCACTACCCTAAACCGTAAAATACTACCCCCAGCACGACCCCTACACTACCCGAACACGACTGTACTGCCCTAAACCCTCAAACCCTCCCCCAGCACGACCCCCTACACTACCCGAACACCACTGCACTGCCCTAAACCCTAAAACACTCCCCCAGCACGACCCCCTACACTACCCGAACACCACTGCACTGCCCTAAACCCTAAAACACTCCCCCCAGCACGACCCCCTACACTACCCAAACACCACTGCACTGCCCTAAACCCTAAAACACTACCCCGCATGACCCCCTACACCACCCAAACACCAATGCACTACCCTAATCCCTAAAACACTACCCCCGCACGACCCTCTACACTACCCAAAGACCACTGCACTACCCTAAACCCTAAAACACTACCCCCCGCACGACACCCTACACTACCCAAAGACCACTGCACTACCCTAAACCCTAAAACACGACCTCCTACACTACACAAACACCACTGCACTACCCTAAACTCTAAAATACTACCCCCTACACTACACAAACACCACTGCACTACCCTAAACTCTAAAAAACTACCCCCAGCACGAACCCCTACACTACCCAAACACCAATGCACTACCCTAAACCCTAAAACACTACCCCCAGCAGTACCCCTACACTACCCAAACACCACTGCACTACCCTAAACCCTAAAACACTACCCCCAGCAGTACCCCTACACTACCCAAACACCATTGCACTACCCTAAATCCTAAAACACTACCCCCAGCAGTACCCCTACACTACCCAAACACCACTGCACTACCCTAAATCACTACCCCCAGCACGACCCCCTACACTACCCAAACACCACTGCACTACCCTAAACCCTAAAACACTACCCCCAGCACGACCCCCTACACTAACCAAACACCACTGCACTACCCTAAACCCTAAAAGACTCCCCCCAGCACGACTCCCTACACTACCCAAACACCACTGCACTACCCTAAACCCTAAATCTACCCCCAGCATGACCCCCTACACTACATAAACACCACTGCACTACCCTAAACCCTAAAACACTACCCCCAGCACGACCCTCTTCACTACCTAAACACAACTGCACAATTTGTTACAGGCGTTGCAACGCAGGCCTGTGGTGCTTACTGGAATTACCTGGTGGGCTAGTTGGGCCCCATGGACCCTCAGGATTCAAGGTGACCTAATCCCCCAACTTAAAACGCTCCACGGGGCGCGTTTGCACAGTGGTGAAGGGAGGGGGCGGGGCCTCAGGTGACATGTGCACAAACACGCCCTGTGGTGCGTTTTAAGTCGGGGAATTAATTCCCTTTGAATCCTGAGGGACCCTGGGGGCCAACTAGCCCACCAGGTACCTTCAGTAAGCACAACAGAGTTACGTTCCAGAGAGGTGAAAAAGGTGCGTGGCCTCGGAACGCCTCTCTGCAACTCAGCTCTGTGGTCCTAACTGTAGGTACCTGGGGGCTAGTTGGGCCCCAGGGACCCTCAGGATTCAAGGGGACTTAATCTCGCAACTTAAAACGCGCCACGGAGCGCGTTGCACACATGTCACCTCAGGCCCCCTCCCTTCACCACTGTGCAAACGCGCCCTGTAGCGCATTTTAAGAGGTAGTTTTAATTCCCCTGCCCTATTATGTACTAGGGACTTGCAGAGGAGGTCATGCTAATCACAGGGGTACCCCAACGCATAGTGTTCCCTAGTGTATGTAGGTGTTTTCACTGTATTCTAAGTGTCTTTTAGCATAGCACTGGCTCTGGTTAGTCAGAGTCAGTTACCACCAGTACCCGTCTGAAAAAGTTGTGGGCACAGGATGATTTTGCAACAAGGCCTCTTTCTGCTCCTCTGTTGGTTCTTTCTGCACATCTTTTGCTTCTTTCTGTGCGTTTTTCTTCTTTCTTCACATGTCCTACCTCTGTAGTGTAGGAGAGTAGGATCTGCTTCACATGGGTACCCCCACTTTTTGCTGATGCTTCACTGTTTTTCGACTTTAGTCTGGCTGGGGCCCTGCCAATCAGGACCCCAGCCTAGCTGCTTCCTCTCTAAAATGGTTTCCATGTGCATTAGGCACATCTCTGATTGGAATCTGGAGTACCCTTATAAGTCCCTAGTATATGGTATACTATGTACCCAGGGCATAGGTACCTCAGAGGACTACCAGGGGCTGCAGCATGTATTGTGCCACCCCTGGAAGGCCATCCAAAATGACACCACAGGTCTGCTACTGCAGCCTGGGTAAGGTGGTGCATGCACCCCTTACTGTGATATAGGTTACCTATATCACTACATACATACACACATATAAACCTATAAGTCACTCCTATGGCAGGCCTTATTAATCCTGAAGGCAGAGTGCATGGTTCCTATGTGAGAGGGTGCCCCTGCATGAGCAGGGCCCCTCTGCAGCGTTCGGAGACCCTTCTCTGATGCTTTTTGTAGTGCAGCCTGACCATATACTCTTAAGTGCATTATAACCTTGCGTTAAATGCTAACTTTGGGATGGCTGCACAGAAACATGTCGTGTTTGGTGTCAAACATCTTGGAATACTACCCCCCGCCAATTCTGGCGGCGGGGTAGCATTCCACCCTTCTAGAGGGAGAGACATGTACACACTGGCTTGCCCGGTAACTTCTTTCCAAAGCCCTGGCATCACAAAATGGATGCTGCTGCCACAGACACAAGTCTGGCCTCCTGCTGCTGACCGAAACTCCGGCAGGGGAGGCCTGGACAATAGGTTTCCTGTCTCAGGGAGGTGTAACCACCTCCCCAGACAGGATAGTGTGTATTGGGGCTGGGCGGGAGCACTCTCTGGTGCTTTGAAGTCCTGCACTGGGGGCACATTTGGTGTCCCTGTGCATACCCCAGTTCAAACCGGATCAGGGGCTTCCAGCCCCTGCTCTGGTGCGTAACTGGACAAAAGGAAAGGGGTGTAACCACCCCTCTGCCCTGACCCACCCATAGGTGGGACCACAGAGTAAGTCCAACCCCCTACCTTAGTATAAGTATGGGACCCCAGTCCTTAGGACTTTAGATTATCCTTGGACGAAACTCTGACACAGAATCCTGGACCTTCGACGCTCTACTTGAAGATTAGAGGACTGAAGAATCTCCCTTGGGGTCAAGGAGTGACTCCCCTGCTTGGCAGGCACCAAAGAAGCAATTGTCCGGTCTGTATCGCTGAAGCTCCCGCTGGACGCCGAAGTCTTTGCATCACTAGAGGTGGATTTCCAGACTTCCCCGAGGCTGCCCTGAGTCCCCAGCAAAGCTGAGACCCGTAGCTGTCGTGGGTAACGTGGAACCGTGACCCCTGGACACCGAGCACATTTGCAAGTGCATCCTCTTCCCGGACTCCCACAAAGTTGTGCTTTGGGCTCCAAGTAGCCCCCTCCTCCAGCACCAACTGCACCAAAGATCACTGGCCTCCACTCTACGAGTGTCCCGTGAGCCAGCACCAAGCGCGTCCACTCGAGGCTCCTTTGTGGTCGCAAGTCCGTTGGCTAGTAGCCCCTAACGAAGGCCATTCTTATCCTGCTTGGGCTCCCCTGGTTGCTCCAGACTTGCCCTGACTTACCTTTGCTGGGTGAGTCCCTCAGACCTTGCTGGTCTGCACCATCGTCCTTCTTCACTTTCCACGAGACTTGCCGTTGCCAAGGCTTGTTGGGTCCAATCCGGTCGCTGACACCTCAGCAATCGACAAACATTGTGGGACAGTCCGAATCCAGCTCCTGGTCATCGACAACGTCTCCTGGACCTCGTGGCTGAAGAGTCAAGATGACTGTCAACCTTCCTGAAGCACCCGACATCGGTTGGCATCTGCTCATCGCCTTCCTGGTCGCGGGCTAGTGACCCAGACTCTGTCCCCTCTGCTTTCAGGTTCTTCAGATCTCCGATCCACTCGTGGATCCACCCGGACACTTTCCACTTGGTCGCCAGCAGCACTTTGCAGCAGATCGCCATTGAAATCGACGACGAAACCCGACCCCGAAAGGCACCTATGCACCCGGCTTCCCTGGGTGAGGTAACACGAGTACTCCGGTGCTCCCGTGGGTATAGACTCTAGAACGACCTAGTTCTAAAGGGGTTTGCTCCAAGTCCACTCTTAAGTGTCCCTTTTCTTTAAAATTCCAACCGCGACTTTCCCCATAGAAGTCAACGGCGATTCGCGGCTGTGTTACTCCACTGCACGCGTCCCCCGTGGGTCCCCTGTGTCACTGCCTTGGGTGGTTCCTTGTGGTCCAAGCACTTCTACAGGCTCTAGGCCCTGTGTCTAGCTCAGTCGTGGTTCTAATACCACTTTATTGGTATATGGTTTGGTACGCCCCTAGGGCTCAAACGTGTATTTGTGCTATTACTGTGAAAAACTGACTTATAACTTATGTACTTCGAACTCTAGCCTCATAAAGAGACTAGAGGGGTGTGTTTAGTAATAAATACATATATTTTGAATATATACCTGGT
Source organism: Calotriton arnoldi (assembly GCA_963921515.1). Classification (NCBI taxonomy): domain Eukaryota; kingdom Metazoa; phylum Chordata; class Amphibia; order Caudata; family Salamandridae; genus Calotriton; species Calotriton arnoldi. The sequence goes on from CAWUFW010009537.1 coordinate 607,974, forward strand.
GTGGTCCTCTTTCATTTGGTCACTCAGGAGATTATAGACTGGTAAAACAAGCTGCTTTACATTCCTTCAAGACTTAGCCTGAAGGCTGCTCTCCATAGCTACCACTAGGATAGCTTTCAATAAAGGTTGTCTTTAACCTATCTCCAATAAGGGGTTGTTTGGACTGGTGCAAGGTGCCCACTATAATTAGTGGACAGCATATACCAGGCCAACTTCTCACATTGGTGTGCAGTGTGTGGGATTCCAGCTTGCTATTGTTTTACCAGATAATCTCAATTGAATTGATCAACTGAAAACCACTAAAGGTACCTAAGGTACATATAAATCAAGCTTAGTATACAGTAAGTTCTACTGAACTTAGAGTTGTGTGTTAAGGGATAGCACACCCTTTCTACAACTCAAGAGAGTTTAGTAGGCCACACTAGAGTAGGTAGTGCATACACCACACCTCACTAGTAATGTCTTCAAAGCCAGGACCCAGAGAGTCCTTGCCAGAAGCCAGTGGGCTTCTTCCCTCCAAGTATGATACACTCCCATTCTTGGAATTGAGAGCATCATGCAATGTTAGGAAGCTGAAGACAGGCCAAAGTGCCAGCACCCAACATCTGAGAGAGATGTTACTGGCTGATGATCTCAACAGACCCCTAGGGTCTGAGGGGGTAGGTACAGAGGGTGGGGCAGGAGAGGAGGAAGGGGCCAGGGGTGACAACACCCAGGACCCCCCCTCTGGAACTGACCAGGAAGGTGACAATGACCTTGACCTGGAAAACCCAATTCCTCCTGGGGATGAGGAAGAGGATCAGAATGACCTCTCCTTTGTCCCCCCAGGAAGGATTGTGAGTGTGCCTAGAAGGTCTAGATCTCCTTCTCAGGAGTCTAACCACTCTGACACCTCAGTAGGGACCTCTGTCTCCTCTCATAGGAGGGAATCCTCTCATGAGAGGAGAAAGAGACTGATTCAGTATGAGCAAGCCCAGCTTGAACTCAGAAAACAGCAATTGGCTATAGACAGGGAGTCCCTAGATCTCTACAGAGAGAGAAAAAGTTGGGACTAGAGTCCCATGGTGGCAGCAATTTCCCCAGAGATAGGGAAAGGTCTTATGACCATAGAAACCTGAGCAAGATTGTCCCTCCCTACCAGAGTGGGGATGACATCCACAAATGGATAACTGCTCTAGAGAGGGCCTGTAAAGTACAGAGGGTCCCTCAGGAGCAGTGGGCAGCAATCTTGTGGCTCTCCTTTGCAGACAAAGGTAGAGACAAGCTCCTCACTGTCAGAGAAGAGGATGCTGACAATTACAAAGTCTTGAAGAGTGCTCTTATTGATGGGTTTGGCCTAACAAATGAACAATACAGGTTAAAGTTCAGAGACACCCAAAAGCACAGACTCAAGACTGGGTAGACTATGTGGATTGTTCTGCTAAGGCTCTGGAAGGTTGGTTGATGGGCAGTAAGGTATGTGACTTCACAGGATTGTACAATCTTATCATGAGGGAGCAGATTCTTAATAACTGTCAAAATCAGCTGTTGCATCAGTACCTGGTGGACTCTGATCTGACCTCTCCCCAAGAATTGGGAAAGAAGGCAGACAAATGGGTCAGAACCAGGGTGAGGCAGAAGGTACAGAACCAAGGTGGTGACCCAAAGAAGCAAGATTCTAAGAACTCTGATAAGGGTGGGGAGAAGGGTAAAGACCAGAAGTCTTCACAAGGCCCCCAAAAATCTTCTTCAGGTGGGGATTCACAGTCTAACAAAGGGAAAGGCCAAAAGAAACCATGGTGCAAGGTCTGTAAGCAAAAGACCCACTGGACTAGTGATTGCACCAAGTCCAAAGACTCTACTCCAGCCCCCACCAATGCCCCTAAGGCACCTGTTCCCCCTAGTACAGTTACAGTTGGTGGTGGGAGTACACAAGCCAAGGGTTTAGTAGGGTTGACCCTGGGTAAAGAGATGAGCTCTGACCTAGTCAGAGTACTCACTCAGGCTGTCCTAGTCTGTGATGGAGGCATGGATGTGACCTCCTCTGTGAGTCCCAGTAATCTGGGCAAGTACAGACAACAGCCCTTAATCAATGGAAAAGAGGCTTTGGCATTTAGGGACACAGGGGCAAGTGTCATCATGGTGACACAAGACCTTGTGAATCCTGGGCAGATTATACTTGGTGAAATGTACCAAGTGACCAATGCTAGCAATGTCAGAACAGACCATACTCTGGCAGTTGTTAACTTCTCCTGGGGAGGGGTAACTGGCCTTAAGAGGGTTGTGGTAAGTGCAGACCTACCAGTTGAATGCTTGCTTGGCAATGACTTAGAAACTTCAGCTTGGGCAGAAGTGGAGCTCAGGACCCATGCAGAAATGCTGGGCATCCCTGCAGATGTGTTTGCTGTGACCAGGTCACAAGCCAAAATGTCTAGCACTGAACAGGCCTTGGATTCTGGAATAATGGACCAAGTGCCCTCCAAGAGGAGGAGTAGTAGGGTAAAGGCAGTGCCTTCCCCTTGGCTCAGAAGGAAGATCAGTCTCTTGAGGGGGATGATCTCAGTCCTGAGGAAGGAACTGTCCCAGAGGAGCTTGAACCTGACCAGGTTGAGTTCTTGGGGACAGGGGGCCCTTCCAGGGCAGATCTGAGCCAGGAGCAGCAGAGCTGCCCCTCTCTTGAACCCCTCAGACAGCAAGCTGCTGCTGAGGCTGCTGGGAAAGCTAGTGGTCCCCATACAGTGTATTGGGATGATGGACTCTTGTACTCAGAGTGTAGAGACCCCAAGCCTGGTGCCACCAGGAGGTTGGTTATACCTCTGAAGTTCAGGGGCTTCCTATTGACCCTAGCCCATGACATTCCCTTAGCAGGTCACCTGGGCCAGAACAAGACTTGGGACAGAATTGTCCCTCACTTTCACTGGCCCCACATGTCTGAAGACACCAAGGAGTTTTGTCGCTCCTGTGTAACCTGCCAGGCCAGTGGCAAGGCAGGTGGCACCACAAAGGCCCCCTGATACCAATACCTGTGGTGGGGGTTCCCTTTGAAAGGGTGGGGATTGACATTGTTGGTCCCATGGATCCCCAAACAGCATCTGGGCACAGGTTTATCCTGGTGGTAGTGGATCATGCCACCAGGTACCCAGAGGCTATTCCCCTTAGGACCACTACAGCACCTGTGGTGGCAAGGGCCCTCCTGGGAATTTTCTCAAGAGTGGGCTTCCCTAAGGAGGTAGTATCAGACAGAGGTGCAAACTTTATGTCTGGGTACTTGAAAGCAATGTGGAAGGAGTGTGGAGTGACTTACAAGTTCACCACACCCTATCACCCACAATGCAATGGTTTAGTTGAGAGATTCAACAAAACCTTGAAGGGCATGATGAAAGGGCTCCCAGAAAAGCTTAGGCGAAGATGGGACATACTCTTGCCCTGCCTTTTATTTGCATACAGGGAGGTGCCTCAAAAGGGGGTTGGCTACAGCCCCTTTGAACTTTTGTTTGGTCACCCTGTCAGGGGTCCATTGTGCTTGGTGAAGGAAGGATGGGAGTTACCTCTCAAGCCCCCAAAGCAAGACATAGTGGACTACGTACTTGGTCTCCACTCCCGGATGGCTGAGTACATGAAAAGGCAACTAAAAACCTTGAGGCTAGCCAGGAACTGCAAAAAGCCTGGCATGACCAAAGGCTGTACTGACTGTTTACCAGCCAGGACAGAAGGTGTGGGTGTTGGAGCCAGTGGCCCCAGCAGCTCTCCAAGACAAATGGAGTGGACCCCATACCATTGTTGAACAGAAGGGTGAGGTTACCTACTTAGTAGACCTAGGAACACCCAGGAGTCCCCACAGGGTTCTCCATGTCAACAGGTTGAAACCATATGTGGACAGGGCAGACATGGGCTTGCTCATGGCTACTGATGAGGGACAGGAGGAAGAGAGTGACCCACTCCCTGACCTGCTCTCACAGAACCCTGATGATGGGTCAGTGGATGGTGTAGCCTTGGCAGGCAGCCTCACTACCCAGCAGCAGACTGATTGTAGACAGGTGCTCAATCAGTTCAGACACATGTTTTCACTGACACCCAGTCAGACCACCTGAGTGCACTCATGAAGTGGACACTGGGGACAGTCTGCCTATTAAAAATAAGATTTATAGGCAACCTGACCATGTCAGGGACTGTATCAGGACAGAAGTCCAGAAAATGTTGGATTTGGGAGTTATTGAACCCTCAGATAGCCCTTGGGCTAGTCCAGTGGTCCTTGTGCCAAAACCTCACACCAATGGTGGGAAAAGAGAGATGAGGTTTTGTGTGGACTATAGGGGTCTCAATGCAGTCACTAGGACTGATGCCCATCCAATACCCAGGGCAGATGAGCTAATAAACACTTTGGCCTCAGCCAAGTATCTAAGCACATTTGACCTGACAGCTGGCTACTGGCAGATCAGGCTAGCTGATGATGCAAAGCCAAAGACAGCATTCTCAACCCCTAGTGGGCATTATCAATTTGTGGTGATGCCCTTTGGTCTGAAGAATGCACCTGCCACTTTTCAGAGGTTGGTGAATACAGTCCTTACAGGCCTGGAAGCCTATAGTGCAGCATATCTAGATGATATTGCTGTCTTTAGCTCCACCTGGGAGGATCACCTGGTCCACCTCAGAAATGTTTTACAGGCCCTGCAGAAAGCAGGCCTGACTATCAAGGCCACCAAGTGCCAGATAGGGCAGAGTCAGGTTGTGTACCTGGGCCACCTTGTGGGTGGAGTCCAGGTTCAACCACTGCAGAGCAAGATCCAGACCATCATGGACTGGGCTGCTCCCACTACCCAGACTCAGGTGAGAGCCTTTTTAGGCCTGACTGGGTACTATAGGAGATTTGTCAAAGGGTATGGATCATTAGTGACACCCTTGAATGACTTAACTTCCAAGAAAATGCCCAAGAAGGTTCAGTGGACAGCTAGCTGTCAAAAGGCATTTGATGACCTGAAGCAGGCCATGTGCACTGCTCCCATTCTGCAGAGTCCTGATTACTCCAAGAAGTTCATTGTCCAAACAGATGCATCTGAATTGGGGGTAGGGGCTGTACTGTCAGAATTGAATGATGAAGGTCAGGATCAGCCAGTAGCTTTTATTAGCAGAAGGCTGACCCCTAGAGAGAAACGTTGGTCAGCCATTGAGAGGGAGGCCTTTGCTGTGGTCTGGGCTCTGAAGAAGTTGAGGCCATACTTGTTTGGTACTCACTTCCTTGTTCAAACCGACCATAAGCCCCTCTTATGGCTAAAACAAATGAAGGGTGAAAACCCCAAACTGCTTAGGTGGTCCATTTCCCTACAGGGGATGGACTTCACAGTGGAACATAGACCTGGGAGTAACCATGCCAATGCAGATGGACTCTCTAGGTACTTCCACTTAGAACATGAAGACTCAACTGGTCAAGGTTAGTTTAATGTCCCTGCATTTGGGGGGGGGGGGGTTGTGTAGGAGAGTAGGATCTGCTTCACATGGGTACCCCCACTTTTTGCTGATGCTTCACTGTTTTTCGACTTTAGTCTGGCTGGGGCCCTGCCAATCAGGACCCCAGCCTAGCTGCTTCCTCTCTAAAATGGTTTCCATGTGCATTAGGCACATCTCTGATTGGAATCTGGAGTACCCTTATAAGTCCCTAGTATATGGTATACTATGTACCCAGGGCATAGGTACCTCAGAGGCCTACCAGGGGCTGCAGCATGTATTGTGCCACCCCTGGAAGGCCATCCAAAATGACACCACAGGTCTGCTACTGCAGCCTGGGTAAGGTGGTGCATGCACCCTTACTGTGATATAGGTTACCTATATCACTACATACATACACACATATAAACCTATAAGTCACTCCTATGGCAGGCCTTATTAATCCTGAAGGCAGAGTGCATGGTTCCTATGTGAGAGGGTGCCCCTGCATGAGCAGGGCCCCTCTGCAGTGTTCGGAGACCCTTCTCTGATGCTGTTTGTAGTGCAGCCTGACCATATACTCTTAAGTGCATTATAACCTCGCGTTAAATGCTAACTTTGGGATGGCTGCACAGAAACATGTCGTGTTTGGTGTCAAACATCTTGGAATACTACCCCCCCACCAATTCTGGCGGCGGGGGTAGCATTCCACCCTTCTAGAGGGAGAGACATGTACACACTGGCTTGCCCAGTAACTTCTTTCCAAAGCCCTGGCATCACAAAATGGATGCTGCTGCCACAGACACAAGTCTGACCTCCTGCTGCTGACCGAAACTCCGGCAGGGGAGGCCTGGACAATAGGTTTCCTGTCTCAGGGAGGTGTAACCACCTCCCCAGACAGGATAGTGTGTATTGGGGCTGGGCGGGAGCACTCTCTGGTGCTTTGAAGTCCTGCACTGGGGGCACATTTGGTGTCCCTGTGCATACCCCAGTTCAAACCGGATCAGGGGCTTCCAGCCCCTGCTCTGGCGTGAAGCTGGACAAAGGGAAAGGGGTGTAACCACCCCTCTGCCCTGACCCACCCATAGGTGGGACCACAGAGTAAGTCCAACCCCCTACCTTAGTATAAGTATGGGACCCCAGTCCTTAGGACTTTAGATTATCCTTGGACGAAACTCTGACACAGAATCCTGGACCTTCAACGCTCTATTTGAAGATTAGAGGACTGAAGAATCTCCCTTGGGGTCAACGAGTGACTCCCCTGCTTGGCAGGCACCAAAGAAGCAATTGTCCGGTCTGCATCGCTGAAGCTCCTGCTGGACGCCGAAGTCTTTGCATCACCAGAGGTGGATTTCCAGACTTCCCCGAGGCTGCCCTGAGTCCCCAGCAAAGCTGAGGCCCATAGCTGTAGTGGGTAACATGGAACCGTGACCCCTGGACACCGAGCACATTTGCAAGTGCATCCTCTTCCTGGACTCCCACGAAGTTGTGCTTTGGGCTCCAAATAGCCCCCGCCTCCAGCACCGACTGCACCAAAGATCACTGGCCTCCACTCCACGAGTGTCCCGTGAGCCAGCTCCAAGTGCGTCCACTCGAGGCTCCTTTGCAGGCGCTAGTCCGTTGGCTAGTAGCCCCTAATGAAGGCCAATCTTATCCTGCTTGGGCTCCCGTAGTTGCTCCAGGCTTGCCCTGACTTACCCTTGCTGGGTGAGTCCCTCAGACCTTGCTGATCCGCACCATCGTCCTTCTTCACTTTTGACGAGACTTGCCGTTGCAAAGGCTTGTTGGGTCCAATCCGGTCGCCGACACCTCAGCAATCGACAGACTTCGTGGAACAGTCCGAATCCAGCTCTTGGTTGTCAACAACGCCTCCTGGACCTCGTGGCTGAAGAGTCAAGACGACCGTCAACCTACCTGAAGCACCCAACATCGGTGGGCATCTGCTCATCGCCTTCCTGGTCACGGGCTAGTGACCCAGACTCTGTCCCCTCTGCTTTCAGGTTCTTCAGATCTCCGATCCACCCTTGGATCCACCCGGACACTTTCGGCTTGGTCACCAGCAGCACTTTGCAGCAGATCGCCATTGAAATCGACGACGAAACCCAACCCCGAAAGGCACCTATGCACCCGGCTTCCCTGGGTGAGGTAACACGAGTACTCCAGTGCTCCCGTGGGTATAGACTCTAGAACGACCTAGTTCTAAAGGGGTTTGCTCCAAGTCCACTCTTAAGTGTCCCTTTTCTTTAAAATTCCAACTGCGACTTTCCCCATAGAAGTCAACGGCGATTCGCGGCTGTGTTACTCCACTGCACGCGTCCCCCGTGGGTCCCCTGTGTCACTGCCTTGGGTGGTTCCTTGTGGTCCAAGCACTTCTACAGGATCTAGGCCCTGTGCCTAGCTCAGTCGTGGTTCTTATACCACTTTATTGGTATATGGTTTGGTACGCCCCTAGGGCTCAAACGTGTATTTGTGCTATTACTGTGAATAACTGACTTATAACTTATGTACTTCGAACTCTAGCCTCATAAAGAGACTAGAGGGGTGTGTTTAGTAATAAATACATATATTTTGAATATATACCTGGTGTGGTCCTCTTTCATTTGGTCACTCAGGAGATTATAGACTGGTAAAACAAGCTGCTTTACATTCCTTCAAGACTTAGCCTGAAGGCTGCTCTCCATAGCTACCACTAGGATAGCTTTCAATAAAGGTTGTCTTTAACCTATCTCCAATAAGGGGTTGTTTGGACTGGTGCAAGGTGCCCACTATAATTAGTGGACAGCATATACCAGGCCAACTTCTCACATGTAGGCATAGTTAGAAACTAGCATTTAAAAAACCTTTGAAATTCACTTAAAAAATCATAGGTTTCAGGCACGTTATAGTTAGAAATTAGCATTTAAAAACCTTTGAAATTCACTGAAAAACCATAGGTTTCAGACACGTTATAGTTAGAAATTAGTATTTAAAAACCTTTGAAATTCACTGAAAAAACCATAGGTTTTAGGGACAGTTATAGTTAGTTGGACATTTCACTCGTACAAAACCATAGAAATTCCCCGTTATAGTTAGTTCAGCTAACTATAACTCGCGCCCCGCAATGCACTGCTGATGACGTCACATATTACATCACTCATGACATGGTCAGTGACATCACTGATGACATCTCAAATGACATCACTGATGACATCATCCATGTGATAATTTCATGCATCTTCTCACACCCTAATATAACTTTTGATACACCCACTCTAAATTACAGACTGCCATTCTCAAAACCATAGACTCTCCAACACCAAAAACTACATACCCACTCACTGATTCTTAGGTCTACACACACATCCACTCACTCACCCGTACAGTCACTCATACTTACAGTCACTCAGTACAGGACTATCATATGCACTCATATACCTATATAAACACTCACACACCGCCACTCATCCATAGAGGTACTCACACACCTAGTCAGTCATGCAAAAAATTAATCACACACCCATTTACTCACCTATACAGTTATACACACACCAGCTCACTTACTCATACAAATACTAGCACATTCTTACGCTCTTATACAATAACTGATACAAGCACACACGCATCCATACAGCCACTCTCACTATCACACACTCTCACTTATAGCCATTTAAATACTCTAACACACATATATACTGCCTTTTACATATGTAGTTACTCGCACATGTACCACTTAGATATACATTCACTCACTAACACACCCATACACACACTCACCCACCCAAGCAGTCCATCACAGATGCACTCTTGAAATCATGCACCCAGTGAATCACCCACTCACATCTATGTACAGAGTCACACACACCCCACCCACACAAACACTCAGGCAGCCATACAGATACTCAGAGAACCAATCAATAACCCATATAGACACTCATGTAGCTATTTGCAAATCCATGCATCCACTTACACACCAACAAACAGACGGATACAGACATTCACACAGTTTAGTCACTAACCCATGCATTCAGTAAGATACGTTTAATCACTCACTTGTAGAGTCAGTCACTCACGTACTAAATCATCCATTCAGACACTTATACACCCACTCATTCTTCAATACGCCTTTCCCTATAAATATTAAACATATTTAAACTTTACAGAAACACACAGTCACTGGATGATGTCATCAGTGATGTTATCAGTGATGTCATTTGAGATGTCATCAGTGATGTCATCAGTGATGACACTGACCATGTCATGAGTGATGTAATATGTGACGTCATCAGCAGTGCATTGCGAGGGCGCGAGTTATAGTTAGCTGAACTAACTATAATGGGGGAATTTCTATGGTTTTGTACGAGTGAAATGTCCAACTAACTATAACTGTCCCTAAAACCTATGGTTTTTTCAGTGAATTTCAAAGGTTTTTTAAATGCTAATTTCTAACTATAACCTGACTGAAACCTATGGTTTTTTCAGTGAATATATATATATATATATATATATATATACTCACTGAAAAAACCACAGCTTTCAGTCACGCACCTACTAAATCATCCATTCAGACACTTATGCACCCACTCATTCTTCAATACGCCTTTCCCTATATATATTAAACATATTTAAACTTTACAGAAACACACAGTCACTGGATGATGTCATCAGTGATGTCATTTGAGATGTCATCAGTGATGTCACTGACCATGTCATGAGTGATGTAATATGTGACGTCATCAGCAGTGCATTGCGGGCGCGAGTTATAGTTAGCTGAACTAACTATAACGGGGGAATTTCTATGGTTTTGTACGAGTGAAATGTCCAACTAACTATAACTTTCCCTAAAACCTATGGTTTTTTCAGTGAATTTCAAAGGTTTTTTAAATGCTAATTTCTAACTATAACGTGTCTGAAACCTATGGTTTTTTCAGTGAATTTCAAAGGTTTTTTAAATGCTAATTTCTAACTATTACGTGCCTGAAACCTAAGGTTTTTTAAGTGAATTTCAAAGGTTTTTTAAATGCTAGTTTCTAACTATGCCTACAGAGGTAGGACATGTGAAGAAAGAAGAAAAAACGCACAGAAAGAAGCAAAAGAAATGCAGAAAGAAGCAACAGAAGTCCACAAAGACGAAAAAAAATGCAGGAAGAAGCAAGACATGTGCAGAAAGAACCAACAGAGGAGCAGAAAGAGGCCTTGTTGCAAAATCATCCTGTGCCTACAACTTTTTTCAGACGGGTACTGGTGGTAACTGACTCTGACTAACCAGGCCTAGAGCCAGTGCTATGCTAAAAGACACTTAGAATACAGTGAAAACACCTACATACACTAGGGAACACTATGCATTGGGGTACCCCTGTGATTAGCATGACCTCCTCTTTAAGGCCCTAGTACATAATAGGGCAGGGGGATTAAAACTACCTCTAAGTCAGAGGTGCAGAAATATGCTACTTTAACTAGTAGTCACGTTTGCAGAGTGGTGGAGAAAGGGTGCTGGGCGTCCAACCAATGCTCAGGAATTCCGCTGTGTAGGACTTACAGGAGGTACCAGGAGGGATTCTTGGCCCCCAAACTCCCTCAGGACTAAATTGGACTTCATCCCCCATCCCGTAGTTTGCCACGAGGCACGCTTGCAGAGTGGTAGAGAAAGGGGGCCATGGCCTCCGAAGACGCCTTAGGAATCCCACTGTGTGGGACTTACTGGAGGTAACAAGAGGGGTAGTTGGCCCCCAAGGACATCCTTGGGGGCCAACTTCCCAAACTATTACCTCCAGTCAGTCCCACACAGCAGCACTGGTAAGTACTCGTACCAGGCAACACCCACTTTGCCCACCACTCTACAAACGCGCTCCCTGGCACGCTCTTGGATGGGGATTGAAGTCCCCTTCACTGCTGGGGGTCCTTTAGGGGCCAACTAGCCTACCTTTACCTCCAGTAAGCCCCACTCAGTGGGATTGGTGAGAGGTAGACAAAGGCCATGCCCCCTTTCTCCACCACTCTGCAAACACGCCCCTGGCGCGTTGTAAGTTGGAGGATTAAGTCCCCTTGAATCCTGGGGGTCCCGGGGGTCCAACGAGCCCACCAGGTACCTCCAGTAAGTGCCACAGAGCTGCGTTGCAGAGAGGTGTAAAAAGGGACATGGCCTGGACCACCTCTCTGCAACGCAGGCCTGTGGCGCTTACTGGAGGCACCTGGTGGGCTAGTTGGCCCCCAGGGACCCCCAGTATTGAAGGGGAATTAATTTCCCATTTTAAAACGTGCCACAGGGCGCGTTTGCAGAGTGTTGCTGGGAGGGGGTGGGGCCTCCGGCCCGACCGCGGTCTTTTTTTTATTTTATAGAAGGGGGGCTGTGTGCCCCCCTTCTTTTTCCTTTTTTTTTGGGCCATGGGGACCCCATCCCCCAGGGCCTGACCCCTTTTAAAAAAAAAAAAATCTGAAGGGGAAGGGGGCCGTGTGGGCCCCCCTCCCATGGCCAATTCCGGCCCCGGGGACCCCATCCCCCGGGGTATGGCCACATATATTTATTTTTTTTAAGGAGGGGGCTCCGTGGCCCCCCTCCTGAGGCCTCTATTGCCCCCAAGGACCCCATCCCCCGGGGCCGGCCTTTTTAAAAAAAAATGTATTTATTTATTTTTGGGGGGGGAGGTGGGCTGCGTGGCCCCCCTCCCGGGCCACTTCTAGCCCTGGGGACCCCATCCCCCGGGACAGGCCCTATCCGTTGGGGACCGTGGGGGGAGCCCCAATGCCCCCACGGTCCCGCCGGCTCCCCGCATCCTGCAGGAGCCGGCATTGCTTTTCCACATGGGGAGCTGCTGACATGCAGCTCCCCGTGTGGAAAAGCAATCTGCTTTGCATTTTGGAAGCGAGAGTAGGTTTCCCTGCTCTCGCTTCCAAAATCCATAGCAAAAAGCAGTGTCCCGGAGTGGGCACCCCGGGACACTGCAGGAGCCGGCCCTGGGGGGTGACGGTCCCCAGGGCCATCACGGGCTCGAGGGGGGCCGCGCGGCCCCCCTCCCTTCAGTTTCAAAGCCCAGGGGAGGTGGTGGTCCCCGGGGCTCAGGGGTCCATAACAGACACCCAAATTTACATACTTAGTTCCCCGGGGAGGTGGCGATCCATGGAGCATGTGGGGGGGCTCGAGCCCCCCCACACAGCCCCGGGGGGTGGCGGTCCCCGGGGCTGCGGGGGGCAGTGTGCCACCCGCAAATATTCAAGAAAAGCCCCATGGGTGGTGTCCCCAGGGCTTGGGGGGGCCCCTTCAGGGCCCCGCAATTACAATATAGCATGCCCTCGGACTTGGCCCACCCAGGGGCTAAATATTAACGAAGCGCGGGAGGCCGTGCTTCGTTTTTTTTATTTTAACGGCAGGATTCGCAGATCCTGTGCGAATTTTGCCGATTTAAAAAAAAATGCTTTTTTGGCCCTTGGAGTCCTTGTGGGACCCCTGAGCAGGCCTAGGGGGTCAGGGTGTTTCTACCCTGACCCCTTTTCTTGTTTTTAATGTTTTTTTCTACTGTTTTCTAGTGACTCGGTTCTACCGAGTCACAAGATGGCTGCCAACAGTTTCTGGTTTGGAGTGTTGACAGCCAATTAGAATAAAGCTTGTGGTCGAGAGGGTCCGCTAGATATCGAAACTTTTATTTTTTGATTTTCTCAGCAACTACTGAATGAATTTACACCATTTAAAAAAAAGGGATTTTTATGAACCAAGGGCTACCTTTTTGCCAAATTTGGTGTAATTCCATTCAGCAGTTTGAGCTGTAGCTGTGTCTAAAGTTTCCGATGGGAAATTGATTTTCCGACCTCTTTTAAAAAATTTCTCAGGAAATACTGAACGGATTTACATCATTTAACAAAAAGGGCTCTTTCTGAACCAAAGGCTACCTTTTTGCCAAATTTGGTGTAATTCCGTTCAGCAGTTCGAGCTGTAGCTGTGTCTAAAGTTTCCTATGGAAAATAACATGGAGAAAACACATTTTGGGACCCCCCTTTTTTCTTGGCCTCCGCTTGGCGAATCACCCCGAAACTTTCAAGACAGGAGCTGACCGGAGCGCCCCACTAGTTTTGAAAATTTTGCGAAGATTCGTCATCCGGCGCCAAAGTTATTGGGAAAAGAAAAAACACTTTTCCTATGGAAACTAGGTCCTAACTATAACTATCTACTGGCGACCGCCAGTAGATAATATATATATTACCTACTGGTGGTCGCCAGTAGGTAGTTATAGTTAGAACCTAGTTTCCATATGAAATGCATTTTTTGTTTTGCAATAACTTTGGCACCGTTTGACGAATCTTCGCGAAATTCTCCCAAAAATGTTTCATCCAGGTCAGCTCCTATCCTGAAAGTTTGGGGGTGATTTGTCAAGTGGGGGGCTGAGAAAAAAGGGGGGTCCCAAAAAGTGTTTTCTCCATGTTAATTTCCATAGGAAATTTTAGCCAGGGCTACAGCCCGAACTGCTGAACGGAATTACATGAAATTTTGAAAAAAGGTAGCAATTGGTTCAGAAAGCGACCTTTTTTTTACATGGTGTAAATCCATTCAGTAGTTGCTGAGAAATTCAAAATATAAGAGTCAAAAAATCAATTTCCCATAGGAAACTTTAGCCAAGGCTACAGCCCAAACTGCTGAACGGAATTACACCAAATTTGGCAAAAAGGTACTGCTTGGCTCAGAAAGCAATCTTTTTAAAAATAGTGTAAATCCGTTCAGTAGTTGCTGAGAAATTCAAAAAATAAAAATATCGATATCTAGAGGCACGGAGAATCCGCGGACCCTCCTGACCACGAGCTTTATTCTAATTGGCTGTCAACACTCCAAACCAGGAAGTGTTGGCAGCCATCTTGTGACTCGGTAGAACCGAGTCACAAGAAAACAGTGAAACAAAGGCGAAAAACAAGAAAAGGGGGCAGGGTAGAAACACCCTGACCCCCTAGGCCTGCTCAGGGGGTCCCACAAGGACCCCCAGGGCCAAAAAAAGCATTTAAAAAAAATAAAAATCGTCCGAATTCGCGCTGGGGTTGGGAATTCGGCCGAGAAAATAAAACAAAAACGAAGCGCGGGCTCCTGTGCTTCGTTGTATTGAAGCCCCCACGTGGGCCAGGTCCTGGGGGCACTGAAAAAAATGTGTGGGGGCACAATCCCCCCCACACTGCCCCAGAGACCGCCACCTTCCCGGGGCTTGATTTATGAGTTGCGGGGGGCACACAGCCACCCCACAGCCCCGGGGACCGCCAAACCCCAGGGCTAATTTTTAAATGTGTGGGGGGCCTCCAAGGACCGCCACCCCCGGGGCTTTTAAAAGAAATGAAGAAATCTGTGTGGGGGGGCTCGAGCCCCCCACACACCCTGGGGACCGCCACCTCCCCGGGGAACTAACATGCAAATGTGGGGGTCCGTTACGGACCCCCGAGCCACGGGGGCCACCACCTCCCTGGGGCTGTGCACACGATGGGAGGGGGGCCGTGCAGCCCCCCTCCTGGAGTCCTTGATGGCCCTGGGGACCGCCACCCCCCAGGGCCGGCTCCTGCAGTGTCCTTGGGTGCCCACCCCGGGACACTGCTGTTTGCTAAGGCAGGGCGGGAGCCGTGCGGCTCCCGCCCTGTCATAGCAAACTGTGGTTTGGATTTTGTAAGCGAGAGCAGTTTCCTGCTCTCGCTTACAAAATCCAAATCACATTGCTTTTCCATAAGGGGAGCTGCATGTTAGCAGCTCCCCGTGTGGAAAAGCAATGCCGGCTCCCACAGGAGGTGGGGAGCCAGTGGGACAGCGGGGGAATTGGGGCTCCCCACAAGGTCCCCAACGAAGAGGCCAGGCCCCGGGTGATGGGGCCCCCCTTAATCAATGATTTAAAAAAAACATTTTTTTAAAAGAGGCACAGCCCCAGGGGATGGGGTCCCCGGGGCCACTTGAGGCGGAAGGAGGGGGGCTACGCAGCCCCCACCTTTATAAAGATTTTTTTTTTAAATGTGGCCATGCCCCGGAGGATGGGGTGCCCGGGGCCAAAATTGGCCTCGGGAGGGGGCCGCATGGCCCCCTTCCCATTTAAAAAAAAAAAAAAGCAGTCCCTGGGGTATGGGGTCCCCAGGGCCCCAAATAATTTAAAAGGAGGGGGGCCACCCAGCCCCCCTTGATAAAAAAAAAAAAAAAAAAAGCTGGCATCGCTGCGGAGGCCCCGCCCCCTAACTGCAGCACTCAGCAAACGCGCCCTCTGGCGCGTTGTAGGTGGGGGAATTAATTTCCCTTGAATACTGAGGGTCCCTGGGGGCCAACTAGCCCAGCAGGTACCTCCAGTATGTGCCAGGGAGCTGCGTTGCTGAGAGGTGTTCAGAGGCCATGCCCCTTTTTACACCTCTCTGCAACGCAGCTCTGTGGCGCTTACTGGAGGTACCTGGTGGGCTAGTTGGCCCCCAGGGCCCCTCAGGACTCAAGGGGAATTAATCCCCCAATTTACAACGCGCCAGGGGGTGCATTTGCACAGTGGTGCATGGAGGGGGCGGGGCCTGACATACCAAGTGTTCAAATGCACCACCTGGCACATTGTAAATTGGGGGATTAAGTCCCCTTCAACATCTAACAGATAGCGGCGTAACAATTTGGCCTCAAATTGCTATTTCTGCTGTGAACGTTGATGGCTTAAGCTAACTGAAAGCCTTATTTTTTCAGAATGCAGTTTCATTACATTTGCAAGAGAAACGTTTGCTCTCCAAGTTGCAAGGTCTTCTGCTGAAATACAATTGCTACTACTCACCAACCTCCCACAACATTTTGGAGAACTTATGCACTGCATATTTAATTCATCTAATACTGCGGAAGTAGTACACTTTTTTAAAGCATTTGGGGCTGGGTGTGTCAGTATGTTCCAGAATATCTTTGAAGTAATTCTGTCTTTTATACACTCCCTTGTGTCTAGCATGTTCAGAGGTTTGCCACTCGTCCTCCTTCTGATTGTTGCCATTTTTGTTCTATTTTTTCTGCTCTGCAATGGATGTTCCACCTCGTGGCCTAATGAGAATGGCACTTCCACATGTACTGCTGAGTCAGGATATAAAGATACAGTATTTTGGCGCACCCTTGCTCCAGGAAATGCATGAGAATTGGTCTCTGTCCTTTCAACCTATATGGTAACATTGTGAAAAGCCCGTGTTCGGCTTCATATTGTGCTCCTTCGAGTGAACAATAGATTTATGCCTGGTTAAACAACTGGTCAAATCTACAGACGCAGAGTTGCTGATGGGTCCATTAAGAATCCACCTGCATGGATGTCCTGGAAGATTACTTTTGTTACAGAATGCATATTATGAGCCATCCATGGATGCAGAACCTGGCTCCTCATCATCAGAAACACTACCGGCTGCCACACCTTCAGTGGCTGCTGTGTAGATTGGACATGACCATGTTTGTTCTTTAGAACCTGTTTCTGGGGTGCCAACTGAAACAAACCTCGTCTGCGCATGCTGGGAACAATAGTGTTCCTACTAACTCTCAAAACCTTCTTCGTCTTTTTTAAAATGCAAACAAATAAATTTATGCAGAGAAGAAATGCATATTTTTATTGGCCTTTTAGCAATTTGACTTTCTTTAGGCTTTTTATTATGAAAATGATATAAATATTTTTAGGCCTTAAGTTTTATAATATATATTGTGTTTAAAGCTGTATTTTTATATTTGTTAGAAATGGGGGTATCTAGTTGGCAGTGGTTTACACCCTGTCCAAGTAGGGACCCTTCCTTCTAGTCAGGATGAGTAAAGTGCACAACTAAGTTTGCCTCTGCTCACCCTCTGCCAGCTTGTTACAGAGCAGTCAGGCGAAACTACAGCGGCAATGTGTAAAGCATTTGCACATAACACACAGTAACACAGTGAAAAAAGTACAAATGGACACCACACAAGTTTAGAAAAATAAAGTATTTTTACCTAAACTAAACAAGACCAAAATGACTAAATTTCAACATACACAACTCAAAATATGCATTTTTTAAAGGTAAAAAGTTCTGCCCATAGAAAACTATGGATGTGTCATGCTTGTTGCGCAGTACCTGGGATGCATCAAAAATCACAAGCAAAACAGGCTTAGGGAGGTGATGCGTCAGCTCCTTACTGCCATGCAGGGGAGGTGATGTGTCAGTTCCTTACGGGAGAGGAGGTGATGCTTCAGTTTCTTACTGTGCAGGAAGGTGATGCATCAGTTTCTTACTGCAGCTCCAGCGGTGATGTAGATTTGGCGCACAGGTGTGAAGTGTGGAAATAAGGATGAACTGGAGGTCGATACAGCGGCGCTCACACACACACTGCGTCGATTTCTTCAGCTGTGGTCCAACGATGCGTCGATTCTTTGGGCTGCACAGCAGGGCCTGCGTAGGAGCCGGTGCGGTGATCGGTATACGGGACTCGGTGTGAGGCGGTTGCTCAGGCCTCTGACAGGCACTACGTCGATTCTTCAGCCCCACGGGCCGTGCATCGGAATTTTCTCCAACACGGTGGTGCAACGTTGAATAAAGCAGCTGCAAGAAAAGCAAAGCATCTATTTAGATTATTTCTTCAGTTCCTTACAGCTTCTGTAGCAGGAACAACCTCCAGGTGCCCAGAACTTGACTTGGCAGCACCTAGCAAGTCAGAACTCCCAGCTGTGGAGTTCAAGTAAGCTGTTGGTGAAGTCTTTGTGTCCCTATACTTCAAAACAGAAGTCAAGCACACACAAACCCTCGGAGATTCTTCTCAAGCAGGTTTCACAGCAAAGTCCAGTCTTTGTTCTCTCCTTAGCAGATGCAGCAACTGCAGGCCATACCAGCATAGCAGCACACAGCAAAGGGGCAGTACCCCTTCTGACTGCTCTTCAGCTCTTTGTCCTTTACAGAGGTTCCTATTGATTTCAAAAGTAATCTAAAGTTCTGGGGTTTAAGGCCCAATACTTATACCCCATTTTCTCTTTGTAATCTTTGTTTTAGGAGTCTCTGAGCTCAGTAAAAAACAGTTCTGTCCTCCCTGGTTCAGCTCCACAATAGGAAGTGGAGACAGCCTATTAAGGTGCTAGTGAAAACTCCTCCCACACTCTTAATACAGAAAGATCTATTCAGTCTGGCTATGAGTCACCCAGGAAAGGCAGGCCACACCTCAACCCCACTTGTGAATGTCTAGAGTGAATGCAAACCCTCAGCTCCTGTCACTCCACAACCAGACAGTGAATAAACAAACAGGCAGAGGCACACAGGATGGTTAAACAAGAAAATGCCCACTTTCTAAAAGGTGCAAAAAAATCAGTTGATGGATACATTCACCCCAGTACAGAGATCTGGGCCTAAATCCATCGTTTTTTGCTCACCATGCCATTCCAGTTTGGACCCAGCCATATGCAAATCAGTCTTGACCCTGCGCCCAATGGGAACAGTCCAGCCCGAACTGCCAGGCCAGGTCCTCCCTGGACTGGAATCAAGCATCCTAGGACCGGTTTCGGGGTTTCACCCCTCTTTAGCCAGGATAGCTTGACTCCAGGGGCATGGAAAGCACGGGACCCACGTCTGGGCATACCCGTCCCACTCGGGGTGACAAATGCAAAAAAATCAGTTGATGGACAGAATGCAGAACAATGTCATACATTCACCCCAGTACAGAGATCTGGGCCTAACTCCATCGTTTTTTTGCTCACCATGCCATTCCAGTTTGGACTCAGCCATATGCAAATCAGTCTTGACCCTGCGCCCAATGGGAACAGTCCAGCCCGAACTGCCAGGCCAGGTCCTCCCTGGACTGGAATCAAGCATCCTAGGACCGGTTTCGGGGTTTCACCCCTCTTCAGCCAGGATAGCTTGACTCCAGTGGCATGGAGAGCACGGGACCCACGTCTGAGCATACCCGTCCCACTCGGGGTGACAAATGCAAATAAATCAGTTGATGGACAGAATGCAGAACAATGTCATACATTCACCCCAGTACAGCGATCTGGGCCTAAATCCATCGTTATTTTGCTCACCATGCCATTCCAGTTTGTAAAAGGGGCATTTTCAAACACACAGTTTAAAAAACACTTTTACTAAAAGGATACTGTGATGGGTGGATAAATCTAGGATTCACGCTGCCGTTGCAGAGACCCAATGTAGGGATGGCATGTGCCTCACAAATGGATACACCCAAGAGCCATTAGAGAAGAGATACGTATAGTGGTTGGAGGTCTGTGCCCTTAATCCGATGAGATTAGTGGAATAACATTTCCCAGAGTTGTGTCTTATAGTTCACAATCGACAAGATTTGCCATTTATTTATTCGTTTCTATTCAACAAAGATATCACACCGAAGAACAAAAACAGCCGACACGTGTTTCGCCCAGAGGCCAGGCGGCCAAGGGCTTTTTCAAGGCAAAGTTTCCGGGACCGCAGCGACCACGTCAATCAGACCTCTAGAATCAAACTATAGGACCACATATCTGAAACTTCGCCTTGAAAAAGCCCTCGGCCGACTGGCCACTGGGCGAAACACGTGTCGGCTGTTTTTGTTCTTTGGTGTGATAGCTTTGTTGAAAAGAAACAAATAAATAAATGGCAAATCTATAAAACACAACTCTTGGGAATTTTATTCCACTAATCTCATCGGATTAAGGGGCACAGACCTCCAACCACTATGAACTTTTACTAAAAGGTGTGTTATTAAATTCTGAGTTCAGAAAGCCTAAATTCCAAATCTCTAGCTGTCTCCAATTGAAAGTTACCAACGTAAAATGTTACAGTGCAGATCCAATGATAGCCTATGGGAGAGCTAGTCCTTGAAATGGTGAAAAATGAAATACACAGTATTTCACTATCAGGACATGTAAAACATCCCAACACATTTCTTACCTTTAACATGCACTGCACCTTGCCCATGGGGCTACCTTGGGCCTACCTCAGGGGTGACTTACATGTAAGAAAAGGGATGGTTAGGGCCTGGCAAGTGGGTGCACTTGCCAAGTCGACATGGCAGTTTAAAACTGAAGTGGCAGGTTTGAGACACTGTTGAAAGGCTACTCGTGTGGGTGGCACAATCAGTGCTGCAGGCCCACTAGTAGTATTCTTTTTCTTTTTTCTCAGTCTTCAGTCTTCATTTGTCAATTGTTGTTTAGGTGTCAGAAGGATCTAGACGGCCGAAACAGAAAGCAGGCCCCAGTCTCTCCGTGGAGGAGGGATGTTTCACATCTCAGCTTTAATTGTACAGCCAGCAAGAAACTGACTCCTCTATACAGGTGCTAGCGCTGGACCACAAACCAAGATGGAAGAGAGCACGGCTCCCCCAACCCTGCCACCTTTATATCAAGCTGTTAATCATTGGACCAGTGATTTAACATAACAAACAGAAAAAGGTGAAAAATTAACCTGAAAATACAAAGGGGGAAAAACAGGTCAATGACATGCAGTTTTAGCCCAGTTATCCCAAAGTTCCCAAAACCTTGTTCTCTTAGTGTTAGCTGTAACGCGATCAAGATTCTCTATTTTTTGTATTGAGCGTACCCACTCTGCCTCGGGGGGGGGGTGTTGGGCAATATCCATTTAATGCACATCTCTCTGCGCGTGTGGAGAATTAAAGTGAAAATAAGTGCTTTATGTATTTTAGAGAAAGCTCTATTACCCTCCCAATCTAGCATCACCCCAAAAAGTACTAACACCAGGCTCACCTTAATTTCTTGACCCAAAATTCCCGATAACGTCATACCCACTTTCTGCCAGAAGATCTGGATAGTGGGACACTGCCAGAACATATGAACTTCATTTGCGTTGACCTCGCCGCACTTGGGACACTCCTGCACCATCTGGGTTCCCATTTTGGAGAGTCTCCATGGTGTCCAATAAGCCATGTGGACAGTAAAGAGATGGTTCTTCCTGAGTGGGGCAGACTTCACATATAACCACAAATGAGACATAGATACTTGCCATAGCAGATCGAGACCGTGAGCCGGCAGTTCCATCCTCCAGGTCTCTATCAACGAGACTTGCACCTCTTCTGTGGCCATGGATCAACACCCAGTACCATTCTGACACCTCTTTCCGCAGAAGAGGACGTGAGTATATCCTCGACTCCTAATACTGATTCCCCTTTCCGTCCTTTCCCAGCATTTTTGCCCAGCTCGTTAACTGACAGTATTTAAATTTATATACCGAACCCTCAGAGATCTCCTGCATACACTGCCACGAGATTAGTTGAGCATCTTCTAGGAGTTGACCCCATCTGAGGATGCCACACTCCCTTAAGGGAGTTGCAAGTGAGTCTCGAAGGCAGGCTGGCATGCCGGGTGAGCTCCAAATAGGTGCATATTCGCTAAAGTAGGGTATGTGTAAAGATGATCTTATTTGGTGCCAAACCTTACATGTACCCAATAGAACCTCAAGCCTAACTTTCTTAAAAATCCGGGGTGACCAAATTTGAAAAGAAAAAAACCTATTTGATCTGAAGGGCCAGTCGTAAGGACTCTGAAAAGTGGTGACAAAGCAGAGGAGGCCTTCAAAAGCTGTTGAAAGATCTTCAAGTGGAAAGCACAATAATATTGAAAGAGGTCCGGACTGGCAATGCCTCCACATTTCTTTTTCTCTCAAAGTTCTTCCAGGCAATTCTAGACCTTTTATTTCCCCAAATAAAGTTGGTGAACTCCCCTTACACCTTTTAAGCCACTCCTTCTTAAATTCCAGGGGGATGGTGTTAACAAAAAAGTAAATTTGGGGAGAATAGACATTTTCAAAAGGTTTGATCTGCCGAGAAAAGATAGAGGGAGGGCTCCCCAGGCCTGTAACTGTTTTCTCACACTAGATACTAAGTTATCGAAATTCACTTGTGCTAGGTTCTCCAAATTATGCACTACTTGAATACCTAGATATCTCATGTTTAGTCTAATTACGTCACACGGGTAATGGGTATTCCACTGCATTATCTCTGTCTTTTGCTGATTTAAGGCATATCCAGATACCTTGCCAAAGCCCTCAAGCGTTTCCCAGATGGCTGGGAGAGACGGAGACAAGTCTCCTGTAAAGATCATCAGATCATCCGCGTACAACCCGATCTTTTTCTCCCAGCCATTACACACAAAGGGAGAGATGTTCCAACATGATCTTAGTTTGCATGCCAAAGGCTCAATATAGAGGTTGAAGAGAAGCGGGGATAGAGGGCATCCTGTCTAGTCCCCCTACCAATGTTTAAAGATTTAGAGAGGTTCCCATTGACCAACACTCTGGCTGAGGGGTTTTTATACAGGGGTTTGACTGCTGATAAGAAGGTCTCTCCTAGGTTGAAGCGATGAATCATCTCATACAGAAAGGGCCAGCTGACCCTATCAAAGGCCTTCGCGGCATCGACGGTCATTACCGTCAAAGGATCACCATACTCCTTGGCCATATCGATTGCCCCTATTGAATCATGAGTTAATTCGTGCAACTGTCTCCCTTTTTTAAAGCCTTTCTGGTCAGTATGGATCAGGGACCCCACTATCTTATCTAATTGTTTGGTTAGTATCTGGGAATAGATTTTATAATCACTGTTGAGAAGTGAAATGGGTTTGTACAGCTCACAAACCCTAGGGTTTTTATTTGGTTTGAGAAGTATAGTTATGGTGGCGGAATCCCAGGGAGATGGCAGGTCTTGATTAGAGATAAAGGCTGAATTGAAGAGTTGGAGCAGAATGGGAGTTAGCTCCTCTTTTAATAACATGTAAATTTCAGTAGGGAGAGCATTCGGGCCAGCAGCGTTTCCTTGTTTTAAGCTGCTTATAGCTTTAGCAATCTCCTCTTTCCAGATGGGGCAATTCAGGTTCTCTCTTGGGGGCCCTTGGAGAGATGGAAGATCCAAATCTTGAAAAAAGGCTCAATTTGTTCTTTACTTATAATCATGTCTTCCGTGTAGAGATCTTAAAAAAACTGTACGAAAGCATTTTCAATCTCAACATCGTCAGAGATTATGTTACCTGACTTTTGGCATCTGAGGTCTTTAATCAAATTCCTTGACTGATTAGCTTTGATCTTCCAGGCTAACAATTTACCTCATCCCTCCGCATACTCATAGTGAGATAACCTACTGGCTTCACATTTCCGCCTGACTGTGGCCTCCAGATAATCAGCAAGTTTGGATTTTGCTAATTGCAGTTCCTGTTCGATTCGGGCTATATTTAGGGGAATAGAGGCCTGTTCCAAGGCACTTTGGAGGGAGTTTATAGAGGCTTCAAGAGTGCTGATTTCCACCCTGGCCTTCCTATTTTGTGCTGCACTTAGACTAGTTAAGATGCCTCGCAAGAACGCCTTATATGTATCCCAAACAATATTCAGAGGGGCTGACTCGAGATTAGAAAGAAAAAACTAATTTGTGGCAGCTTTCAGTTTCTCCACTACCAATGGATCCAAAAGCAAAGAGCGATTTAGAGTCAATCACCGTAGGGGGGCTCTGTTCCTAAGAGTGATCTCAAGAGTAACTGCTGAGTGATCAGATAGATGTTCATGAACATGTGAAACTTTGTTAGTATTTTTGCTGGTAACTGAGTCTACAAGGAAAAAATCTATCCTGGAACGGTGACCATGTTTTTTGTTATGAAAGGTAAAATTACCCCCTTCTGTACCATCCCTGTATCTCATAAATTTCCAGATATCAATGAGACACATATCCGCTATCAGTTGTTTCAAGGCCATTCTCATATTAGGAGTTGCCGCGATTGCCCTCTTAGAGGTTGTGTTGTGAACTGGGTCTAAAACGACATTAAAATCGCCTCCCATTATGATAGGTTTGCTTATATCAACTAGCTGCAGAAGTAAGGTACGTAAGGGTACAGGATCATCTATGTTAGGGTCGTAGTATTCAACAAGTGCCAGCCAAACACCATATATTTTGGCCTTAACTACTACCCATCTACCTAATGGATCCACCACACACTACCCCAATATAGCTTGGACAGATTTTTTTAAAAGAAAGGCAATCCCTTTTACTGTGCAGGACTGAGAAGTACATATACAATGCTCAATCCATTGTTGACCTTTTAGTATCTCAAGCCCTTCTTCCTTAAGCAGGTGCGATTCCTAGATAAAAGGAACATTGGTGTCTATGAGCCTCAAATACTCAAAAATGTTCTTCCTTGTTGAGGGAACCCTATGGCCATTGACGTTCCAGGATAGAATTTTTAAAGGTCTAGGCTTAACTAGACTTTCCATATAATGAAAAAAGAATGAGAAAATAAATGCGTAATAACCTAACATCTCTAAACAGGCCTGGGGCATAAATAATTGAGAAAAAGGTCTTGGCCTGATTTCCCTCATGCGCCCCCACCCAGTGAAAAGGTGCTTTATGATTTTTTTCTTGTGTTTTTTTTCCTTGCATGTGACCCCCCTCCCCACCCGGGGAACCCTCCCTACAAACTAGAGGTATTCTGTTGTATACCTCATATGAGCCCTCTCACTATGTTACAGCAGTGAGTATTGAATTATACTTGTTGTGCCTTGATCTGTTCTATGAACGCACTGACTTCATTGAGGTCTCTGAAATTATGCATTTTGTTATTTCGCATCACCCTCAGGGAAGCAGGGAATCTGATGTTTGCAGTGGCTCCCAACCCCCTCAATTCTTGAATATACTTCCTTAATTCCCATTGCCTATCCTGAGTAGCACGCAAGATATCCGACCTAATGCGGAAAGACCAGTCATTTTTCTTATAGGTTTCTGCTTTGAGGGCCCCGGAGAGAATTCTCTCCTTTAAGATGTACGACTTAAAGTTCACTAGGATGCTTCTTGGGTTTATCTTTCCTGGCCTCCTCATAAATGAGTTGCAGTGGACTCTTTGTATGTCCTCCTCTAAGCTACGTTTTTCAATTTCCATGTTAAATTCCTTCAGGAGGTGGATCACAAAACCCCTAATGTCTTCCCCCTTGAGGCCCTCCGGGACATTCAAAATTCGGATGTTGTCCCTTCTTGCGCTGTTCTCAAGGGCTTCCAGCTTGTCTTTAAGGTCTTTATTGCTGTTTTTAAGTTTCTGAATCTCCTCCTTATTAGCATTGACTTCATTAGAGAGGTCGTCTAATGAGGCTTCAATGGCCCGACTCTTTCTACCAGGTTGTTTATCTTGTCTTCCAAGGCCTCACATGTAGCCTGGATTTTCTGTTGGTTTAGCTCAGAGGTTGCAAACTTCTCCCTGATCTCTGTTAACAATGTAGATAAAAGCCTCTCCATTTCAGAGCTCTTGGTCTGGCCAGTGGTTGTGGAGGGTGACCCTTCCTGAGCCTGGGAATAGCTCTTCAAGGTCACAGAGCTGGGACTAGCCTGCTCCGGTGTCAGGTTTTCTTCTGCTAGGGGGCCAAATCTATTTCCTAGCCGTAGTGCCCCTTCCCCTGCTTTGGCAGTGGCAGAGTCCTCCATAGCCTTTAAGTGTCCTCTAGTTTCAGGGACTTGGGGCAAAACCACTGGAGAAGGTATAGCCAGAGTTCCTTGTGCTTGAACTTTAAAGTAAGAATGGAGCTAGGGTGTTATTTTTACGCTATCTGTTTTCCTTTTGGAATGCCTACTACCTGACCTCTGCAGTGATTTATCTGCGGGTAGTCTTTTAGCTATGGAGATGCGGGCCTGGGGAGGGGCACAAGATGTTCGGCAAATTGGAGCTTTCAAAGTAACCGGTGGGGCCAGTGGGGGGTCCTTCTTTGCTACCGGGGCACATAGAGAGATATCCCCACTCCCCCAAATATCCCTACTTATCAGCATGTATCTGTTCATGTAACACGCAGCCACTTCCCTGGTGTCTCCGTTTTCCACAAAAACTGCCCCCTTATGTTTGAAAGCCTCACCTACATTAGCACCAGCACTAACGGTGACACCAACTGGGACCCGCAACCTTATCCTTACCGGGGTCATCAGGGGGCCCTGAACAACATCTCCCGTCTGCAACCGCTGATGAAAGGTGCAACCCCTAGCCTGGGCTTCAAGCAAGCTTCTTCGTCTCCCCAAGAAGCTGAGCCGCGCAGCAGCCTCTGCCCACACGCCTCCTTGGGGCTTCGCCTCCATCATCGTTGCGGCACAGCGTGACTGAGTCTATAGCTGGATTTTCGGGCCCGCGCCACGACCCCCCTAGATATTCCAGCACTTTAGCGGCTCCTCGACCGCCGCATTAACCGCCCTGGACTTCGGACCTGTAAAAAGCCAAGGCACAGGTGTGTCACGGCTCTACACTGCCTAACGCATGAGAGAGCTCATGACCAGCACTACCTGTCGGCAGCAATGTTCCCCGCAACCATACACCAGCAGATTCAGCAGAGGCTCCCCCCACTAGTAGTATTTGATTTACAGGCCCTGGGCACACATAGTGCACTATGCTAGGGACTTAACAGTAAATCAAATATGCCAATCATGGATAACCAATCACAATTTACACAGGGTGCTTATGCACTTTAGCAGTGATCAGCAGTGATCAGCGGTGGTAAAGTGCCATGAGTTCTATAGCCAACAAAAACAGGGTCAGAAAAATTGGAGGCAAAAGGCAAAAAGTCTGGGGGTAAACCCGCTAAAATGCCAAGTCTAGCAATATTTAGCCTAAATATTTAGTCACCTTACAGACAAGGAGTGGGTGTCTTGTAGTTGCATTGGCCCTGGGCACAAACACTTCAATTTACCAGATTCATCTTTTCAAACAGTGACCTTTGTAACACATTTTGCTTGCACATCAGCATACTCAGAACATACCTGCTTACATGTACATTTCAAAGTAGGCACATTATCGTCTCTTAGAATACTCTGCACTAGGTCCCGGTACTCTGTGCAAACTATGCCACAGATTGTTGTCTGTTAGGCGACAGCCATGGGTGGGTAGCATAAACAAGATGCAGCTGGTATGGAGTTCAGGCACTGAATGCATGGGTTTAGTTTCAAATAAATACAGCATGAGCCCTCACTTAGGCACAGCAGCATTTCACCAAGATTGTCATGGTCACTCTGTGCCTGAACTCTGGCCCAGCTGTATCCCATCCCCATCCTGAGAAGGACGTTGACCTGCTCTACACGAGACCTGGCTGTTGGATGATACATGCACACAGGTAAATGGGGAGTTAGACCATTCTGGGGGATCTGGCAGATTAGTACACCTACACATATTAGGACAGACAAGGCAACGTAGGAGTACAATTATATGTCTTCATATAATCTAATGCAATTGTACATTGGTTGAATTATCAATCCTGTTCATTATTCTTGTCATGCTGGTGACATTGTTTTGCTTCATACTATTGATCATTGCAGTGCATATATTCTACACAAGATTCCAGCTGCCTCAATAAATATTTCAAATGCCGCTTGGTATTTCTTGTGTACTTCTTTGGGCATGCTTGAGTTACAAGCGATAGGTCAAATTCTTTTTCATGATTTTCTTGGGGGAATTAGGGTTGTCATGTTCTGAAGTTGCAGACAACATCCGGTGGACTGTCAGTTTAGGGGCCAAGGTGGTGCACTTTGAGCTAGCCAGGAGTTAAATCAACATATTCTGATGGTCTGAGTGGACTCAGTCCCACATAGTTTTGAAGCTTATGTTGCCTAAACGCACAGTCTTACTGAGAAAGTAGGAATCTTATGACAAACTTTCTCTCATATGATGGGTGTGCATAGTAGGGTGTGTGGAGGGACTGCCATCTTTTGGTTCTCGTTTAGCAGTTAATATGAGGTGCTCAGCTCTTTTAGGGTATGCTATTTGTATTTTGATTCAGGGTGTCAATTCTAGTCCAAGGAAGCGAACCTTTGAAAGAGATTGGTTCCAGTGGGGCTCTACAGGTAGCCGTATTCCTCTGGGCATCGCCCTGAGTGGCCATTGGACTGAAGCTAGGAGCCGTGATGTGTCTGACTGGTGCCCAGTGACCATGCAGTGTCAGGAGGCAGCCATGGTGGTCAAAGTCCAGCAATATCAATTTGGAACTGGTTAACAAATCCAGGCTGCTGACCTGAGGCTAGTACACATCCCTTAATGCAAACAACACTATCACCTTTCAGATTGGTCTCTAGGACTGTGGCAACACACTGCAGGTAACACAAGACTGTTTGGTCTACAGCTCAGTTCTGACATACAACCCAACTCCTTCCATCATCAGCATAGTGATTACCAGAACTAATTCACCTCCAGTCCTTGTTCACTGTGTTTATCCAAGGAATGGCAATGTGAGCAGGCAATGCCATCAATTCCACTTGGGTCCCTTTCAGTTCCACCATCTATGCAGAGGAGAGTCTGTATTTTTCTTTTACCCTGATGAATGAAGATTGGAGCTCTGCCAGGTACAATAAAACTTTCCAGCTGGAAGATGTCTTCAGGATCAAAGCCTCTGTCCAGACTGGAAGCCATGTAGCTTTGAGAATCCTTGTGGACAGTTTTGTGGCCACTCTGAACCCGGATATGACATTGTCAGATCCAATGAATGCTTGCTAGATGGAAAGCTGGCAGATTCCTCTTCAGCCTTTGCATCACCAGGGGATAACATGGACAAACTCAGGTTCAAGGTTATTGCCGCTAGAGTTATTGCAGGCACCAGATCGCAGATCTACAGCACATGCAATCTGAAAGCTGTGCCTGCCATTCAGGAGCCAAGTCCAATAAGCAGGCTTGCTTCTATAGCAAAACGATTAATGTTTGACTTCCAGTGGAAGGTCCGAGTGGAATCTGCAGATGTTGTGATGCTGTCAAATGTGGTGCAAGAAAGAAATGGGGAATTTTTCCTAGCTTAGCTGCTGAAGCTTCTACAGCCCAGTTTTCTGAGCTAGGGCCCCTGACTGTTCTCGGGCAGAAAACTCTCCCCAAAATCAGTAAAGGAGAGGTTGAAATGTAGACCTCGAAAAGTGCTTCCAAAGAAGACCCCTGGATGATCTTGGGCCTTATCTTGGTGGGGTCTGTGGTCAAGCTGTCTTTGGTTGTTTTGGGAACTCTTGTATACAAGAGACATCTGGTTTCTGCCTGATTTATCTGACTGGGCTCTCTTTTCAGACTTCTCTTTCAGATGATGGGTATGCATAGTAGGGTGTGTAGATGGACTCGCCTCTCTGCTGAGACCTCTCTCTGTAATGATAATTGTACATAGTAGGGTGTGGAGAGTGTAGGAAAGTACCCTTTTTTGCATGGTTACCCCTAACCTTTTGCCAGATACCTAATGCCAACCTGACTGAGTGTGCCCAGGGTCCCTACCAATCAGGTTCCCAGGTCCTGTGTTCCTTCCCGAAACCTGTACCTTTGTTTCTACAATTGGCACATCTCTGGGCCACATGCCAGTCCCATTTAAAAGGTACCCCTGGTACCACGGGCTTTGTGACAAGAGAGGGCCTCTGAGGGCGGCAGCATGTATTATGCCACTCTCAGAGACCCCTCACCTTAACATCCGCACATTGACATTGCAGGCTGTGTGTTTTGGTGCAGACGAAACTGAAGAGTCGACATGGCACACTGTGTGCCATGTCCACCAAACCTGCCTGTGGCATGGATAAGTCACCCCTCTACAAGGCCTTACAGACCTAAGGCAGGGTGCACCATACCACAGGTGAGGGCATGGCTGCATGAGAAATATGCCCCTACGGTGTCTGTGCCATTCACAGACATTGCAAGTACAGTGAAGCCATATTGAGTACATGGGCTGGGAGTTTGCCTACACGAACTTCACAGTTCCATGATGGCTTTACTGAAAACTGGGAAGTTTGGTACATAATAAACCCACACTGATGCCAGTGTTGGATTTATTATAAAATGCCCTCAGCAGAGGGCATCTTGGAGATGCCCCCTGAAAAACTACCAAACTTTAAGCTACTGGCTGACTGGCCCCCACCAGCCAGTCACCACCAGCCCTCATTGGGTGAGAGCCTTTGTGCTCTTGGAGGTCAGAAACAAAGCCTGCTCTGGGTGGAGGTGCTTCACACCTCCTCTTGGCAGGTACAGTAACACTTCTTGGTGAGCCTGAAAGGCTCCCACCTTGTGATATGTTGATTTGGCAGCTCCACCTAGTAGAGATCCCCACCCCCCTGTCCACGCCCCACTCTTGGCGGCAGGACAGGCAGGAAAATTACTAAGCAGAGTAGGAGTGTCAACCTTAGCCTGGAACACCTGTAGAGTCACCAGGAGCTGAGGTGAACCGCTCTCTTAGAAATTCTCCATCTTGAATTGGAGTATTAGGCCCAATAGGAACAGGGATGTGACCCTAACCCCAAAAGGAGGGGGCACGCAAAGAGTGTAGCCACCCTAGGAGACAGTAGCCATTGGCTTCTGTCCCGCCAACTTCAGTAACGCCCTTTATATTAGTATTTAAGGGCTCCCCTGAATCTTGTTCCTCAGATTTGATGGACCAAAGAAGAAGACAACCCAGGACCACTGCTGGACTAGGAACTGAACCGCTGCAGATGGAACCCAGCCAAAAACTCCACCACCCGTACCCGGTTCGACCGGTGGAACCTGTTGTTCTTCCAGAAACACTGCCAGGCCTCCAACAAACCCAGGAGACCCTGCAACCTTCGCAAAAGTGCCAACAACCTCCCTCTCTAGTCTAGGCTTTAGTCTCCGGGGTCCACCGGCTACAGGAACCACCACAGGGAGGTGTCTACACGACTCCCTTTTACAAAAGAACTCAGAGAACAGCCGCAGTTGAGGACCTGGCACTTGTGCCAAATGCAACTCTGCGCAGCCAGAAGAAAGCCCCACCGGTCGGCCTCTACGACCTTGAGGGATCCTCCCAGTCCAACGACCCAATCTGTTCACAGCTCCGTGCCCGAGAACCAGAACCCTCCTGCAAGTGGCCCTGTCAGCCTGCCCCCGCACTGCCTGCCCAACTGCGACCACCTGAGGACGTTTCGATGACAGCGGAACTTTATCCGATCAACAGCAACCTACCGCCAGCGAGTGCGACGGTATTTGTGTTGGCCGCCTGCTGAACCCTATCCCACTCATTGCCCAACCCCGACCACGAGGTAAATATCATTGCCAATATCGACTGATACTGAATCCCGCATCTTTCGAGTGATCACAGTCCCCCACGACTGACACTGCTCTCAGTATTGGCCTGAATACAAAGTATCTTCTTCTAGACTAGAACGTATTTCATGTACATGAAAAGTATTGTTTGATGCTTTTCAAACATTTTGCCAAGAATATTGAAAGTATCCCATAATTGAAAAGCCTACTTACCTGTAAGATCGGTAACTAAATAGAAGTAACTAAAGTCATAGTTTTACAACCATTAGCCTGGAGTTAGGTCATTGAGTGCGTGTTCCTGCCTTGTATGAGTATGTACAACAAATGCATTCACACTACCCTCTGATAAGCCTAACTGCTCGACCACACTACCACAAAATTAGCTTCTATTATTATCTACTTTAGCCTTTGTAAGCCTCTGGGGATCCACTAGACTCTGTGCACACTATACCTCACTTTGGTATAGTATATACAGAGCCAGCTTCCTACAGAGAGGGGCTGGCCTCTCCTTTCAGATCTCTCTCTCAGATGACAGATGTGCAGAGTAGGGTGCCTTCTCCTTCAAGCCTCGCAGGATAGCGTGAAGGCTTACTGGAAAAACAGGCCTCTCGACCATTCACAGGGCTCCATTTTTGATTTTGCACTCTTGCGGGTGGCTTGCAGTCCTCTCGTGAGCTCAACTGCCAAACTATACAATTATTTTTGACTCTTAATATTTAAGAAAATACTAAACGGATTTCCACCAAATCACAAAAAGTACAATATACGGACCAAGTTCTAGCTTCCTACCGAATTGGGTGTAATTCCGTTCAGCATTTTTTGCTAAAACCTGTCTGTGCAACAGTAGAGAAAACGTTGAACTTCAGAGGGGTAAGATTTACTATTCCCACTCCAGTCTGTGCAACAGTAGGGAAAGTGTTTGACTTCAGAGTGGTACGATTTATTATTCCCACTCCAGTCGGTGCAGCGGTAGAGAAAGCATTGGACTTCGGAGGGGCGGGATTTACTATTCCCACTCCAGTCTGTGCAACAGTAGGGAAAGCGCTGGACTTTGGCAGGGCAAGGGCAAGATTTACTTTCCCCACTTGAGTCTTTGAAACAGTAGTTAAAGCAGTTGACTTCGGAGGGGCAAGATTTACTACTCCCATTCCAGTCTGTGCAACAGTAGGGAAAGTACTTCACTTCAAACATATTTAATTTTAAATAACCCTGTTAATTCAGAACAAATATAAAACCCATATGGCCACCCCCGCAGCCCTGGGGATCGTCACCTCCCCGGGGCTAATGCAATGGGTGGCCACGCGGACCCCCGTGCCCCGGGGACCACCATCTCCTTGGGGCTTTTCATTTTTGACATGGGGGGCATCACGGACCCCTCTGTGGCCAAACTGCTTTGTAATAAATGGGAGGGGGCCACCCATTCCGGGCCCGGGGACAGCCACCTCCCTGAGGCAGGCCCTATAATAAGAAAGCAGGGGGGGCCACGGGGCACCCCTCGTGGAGCCATACATGGCCCTGGGGACCACCACCCCCAGGGCCAGATTCTGCTATGTCCCAGGATGTCTAACCCGGGACACAACTGTTTGCTATGGCTTGGTGGGAGCTCTTACCGCTCCTACCAAGCCATAGCAAACTGTGCTCCATTTTGAGCAAGCAAGAGTATTTTGCTCTCACTTGTTCAAAGTGGAGCACAATTACTTTTACACACAGGGAGCTGCATAATAGCAGTTCCCTATGTGTAAAAGCATTGTCTGCTCCCGCAGGAGGCGGGAGCCGGCAGGGACCATGGGGGCCTTCAGGTTCCCTCAGCGGTCTTCATCCTTGATGAGTGGGTGCCCTGGGTGGGACGAGGACACCCACATTAGAGGCCAGGCCCTGGGAGATGTGGTCCCTGGGGTGAAATCGGCTGGGGAGGGGGGGCCGCGAGGTCCCCTCCCCTTTTTAAAATAAACCAGGCCCCAGTGATGTCATCAGTGATGTTGCTGACCATGTCATGAGTGGTGTAATATGTGAGGTCATAAGCAGTGCATTGTAGGGGCGTAAGTTATAGTTAGCTCAGGTAACTATAACTGCTGAATTTCATGGGTCTTGTACGAGTGAAATCTGAGAACACTACACAGTCCCTGTAACCTTTGTTTATTTCAGTGAATATATATATATATATAAAACAATCAAACAATTTGAATGATTATTATACAATTTAGTAAATAATTATCAATTTGAATTATTTTTATTTATTTAATACTTAATAAACTTCCCACACTATACTCCTACAAACCTAGCAGCCAGCCCACATCTAAAATATAATTAAAATAAAGAAGTATAATCCAGTTTATATAATTGCTAATCAATTAACTAATCAATTAACAATTATTTATTAATTAATTATTACTTCATTAATGTCCCACCCCATTCCCATACAAACCTAGCAACTAAAATATAACTAAACCCCTAAAAACAAATCAATATTACACTGGTCTTGCTTCAAGTATTTGGAACGCTCTTCCTCCCGAGAGCAGATCAAACCAATCCACTGCATCTTTCAAGAAACAGGTCAAATGGCTAATCTTGATTGAACATCAACAGCATTAACATGGCTTACATTCCCTGGACTCCTCTCTATCTGGATTTGATACTTCTTTTATACTGTTTCGTTTGAATTTTATGCTTTCTGTTCACTTGTTATCGCGGTCTGTGGACCTTCTGAAACTGTACTGGTCCTCCAGTCTGGCTGACTCTCCTGCCCCTTGACCTTGATTGTTTCCCCCTTTGTTTGACCGTGTGATTATTTAACTACCTCATTTGTTCCATTGTGTTGTTTTATTCTTGCTTTCGCCACTTTGTACAGCGCTCTGTTACCCGTAAGGGTCATGTTTGCGCTTTATAAAACT
Source organism: Calotriton arnoldi (assembly GCA_963921515.1). Classification (NCBI taxonomy): domain Eukaryota; kingdom Metazoa; phylum Chordata; class Amphibia; order Caudata; family Salamandridae; genus Calotriton; species Calotriton arnoldi. The sequence goes on from CAWUFW010009537.1 coordinate 642,136, forward strand.
TTTCAAATAAATAAATGCATAATGTACATAAATAATTGTCAACTAACTAATTAATAATAAATACATACTTGTTGATTAATTATTGCTTTTTTAACTTCCCACTCTAAATACCTACAAACACAACAACCGGCACCTAAATTATAACTAAAATATAAAGTTAGTACACAATTTAATTAATTAATAATCAAATAAATAATTTATACTAAATTTATAATTTATTGTTAATTAATTGCTACTCTAAATTACCTCCCATCCTATACTCATAAAAATCCAGCAGCTCGCACTTAAAATATATCTAAAAATTATACTTATTACACAATTAATAATCTATTAAATAATTAATTAATTATTACTCAATTAACTTCTCACCCTTTACCCCTACAAACCCAGCAGCCTGCACCTAAAATATAAAAAAATAAAATTATTGCACAACATTCATCCTTAATCATCAATTCAAATATTAATAATTGATTAATAATGAATTGTTAATAATTACTTAATTAACTTCCCTCCCTATACCCCTACAAACCTAGCAACCCGCTACAACACTACTAATTAGTATTAGCAATTAAATTTAAAAAATGAGCATCCTTAATATTACAAACTATATTTGAAAATATTATTAGCGATTATACAAAAAATAACACATAAAATTAATACACAAATTAAAAAACATTAAGATAACTTAAAAAAAGGATATCATTACAACTAAACTGTTGAAAACGATGTTAACAACAATAATATTCTTAACAATAATATTACTTACCTGAAAAAAATTATATTCTTGACCACAATATTTCTGCATCATGATATTTTTGTATCACAATATGTTTTTCCCGATATTTCTATTTCCCCCTATTTATAACATAATATTTTGTCCAAATACCCCCTAGACCCTGCTGGTGGCTTTTGTTGGAGCGAGTCCTGACCCCCAAGTGCTGTTCCCGAGTTTCTGGAACACTTGTCTGGTGTTGGAGTGTATTCCTCCTATCCAAACCTCACAGCTGGGACTTTGAAACTTTTTAACAAATGTTTCCTCCAAAGAACAAGCAGAAGACTGGGATGCCATCGAGCTGAAGCTGTCAAGGTCAAATTGCCAGTCACATTCACCTTTCTAGTCTGCCCAACTGAACAAGATCTGACCCCCAGAAACGTTTCTAAATCCGAACGTAGAGGGTTTCACTGAGACTGACATGAAGCTGAAGCAGATCGACGTTGAGACTTTCCTGAGCACGGACACTGAGGTTCATCCATTTAGAGCTTTCCCAACTTCATTGACAATCGCACCAGGAACCTGGACTTCAGCAACCCATCATTGTTGAAACCCGGCTCAGATCCAGCTTGCAGCTTGCCCTGCCAAAAACTCATTGACAACCACCTTTTCTACAGGAAAGTTTATAAGTCCGAAGGTAGCTCTTTGACTGGGAACGACCTGGGCCTCGCATTCAACATGCGCTCCATCGCGGCTGGCTTTAAGCCATATCCTTGCGTAGTTAGTGGAGTTTTCCTACGTGGAACTCTGCAAAGTGACAGAAAAACTCTGCGAAGTTCCGCAAGGTGCAGAGTGCAGTGCGAACTGCCGTTCGCGCTGGTCTTCCTGTCGCTCGGGTAGAAATTCTACCCGAGCGGCAGCTCGCTTGCGAACTTACCGTTAATGAGCACGAGCGGGGAAAATACTCCGCTGCACAACGCAAAGCTGAGTTTTCTGCACTCCGTGAGTTCTGTGGAGCACGGAGTGCAGAAAACTCAGCGAACAGAGCGGAGTTCACCGCCTAGGCCTAATATAGAGGTAGTCTCATATGTTCTCACTCATTGCCCAAAATCATCAGCTATTTTATGATGGAAATCAGCCTCAGTATCGCAGTAATTAAATGTTATATTAATACATTCTCAAGATCTGTGGTAATAGCAGAGATGTGCAGTAATCCCAGGACCACACACTCACTCCGACTACACCTACGCACCTAATGAGCAAGTGAATATTGGGAGCTGCAGACATTGGAAACAATGATAACTTTTGGATAATACATAAAGAGACTTTGATTTAGCAAATAAATTGGCAGTAACAAGGTCCTTCTGACCAGGCAGTGTTAGTAATTGTGGAATTGTGGATACCAAACACCATAGCACTCAGTAACATCTGTGTGTTTGTGCACTAAAAACTGGTGATAAGTACCTGGACAAAACATGGCCAAGCACAATATTTACAAACAGCTTTTGTGCTTGCCTTTCTACTTGTGCCTGAGTCTAAATAATCTTGTAAGTAGGCAGTATGCATATTGTAGGAGCTTGTACTGTGACCAAGTTAAGTACTACAATGGTTCAGAGAAAGTATTCCTCTGATTAAACTGTACATTTGTGACAAAATAGATGAATATATGTATCAGTGAATGATTCAAGATGATTAGGATGCACGTTCCATACCTCTCTTCACTTTTCTGAACATTCCCAAAGCAGTGTTTCCAGTTAAATGAATGTGGGTAATTGTTCTTCCATTTTTTTACATATTGGAGATTGGTTTCTAAAACATCCATTACAATGATTTCCTTGAAGTGGTCACATGCTGGGTAAAGCAAATGAAGATTAAGGACAGCACCATAGAAGATCAGAATATTCCCTTTCAGAGACCCTGTTTGAAAAATAAGAAACATTTTCAAGACTTTCTTTAGTGTTCATTGTATAGCTTTACAATCATGTCTCATATCTTTTAAAAAGCACATTAATATCTGGGTGAAGAGAGCTTATGTTCTTTCTACCATACAAGGCGTAGGTGAGCTCTCATATTTTCCATGTCAATGCATAAGTAACTCCCCCAATCCAGGATATTTCTTTGGATATTTGTACTTGTGTGGCTGTAGTCTTGATTTTATGACATGGTAAACATGACTACATATGGCAACAGCATTCAAAGAGAAACCTCTGCTGTAGAGTTACTCATACATGGAATGGGGAAATCTGAGAGCTTTGGGCATATATAATACGGATCTCCAGGAGCAGGACAGCGAGAGAAGATCATGTAGATTCTCAATCAGGTAGCAATTCACTAAGCCCCAGTTTCTCTGATTGTTCTCATCTTTTCAGATCTGTTATGGCACAAGGTCCAGCTGACTTAATAGTTTGTAATTACTGCTGGGTTTAAGTATGACTGTATTCCTGTCTCCTGGTTATACATTATCCATATACATGATAAGGTTTAGTTGTTAATACATATGATGTCTGTACTCATGTTGCAAGGGTCGCTGCCTCTCCCTTTCCTCTACTAGCAAATACATATGATTATTATTGATTTAAGTGGTAAATCCTTTGCCATAATCTTTGTTCACAAGGAATGTTGTGTTAATTTAGACATTGGCGCAATTGGCCCCCATACCTATAGAGCTGGGAAGTGCCTACGTATGTAGCTTTGTGGCAGTTGCTTTGTACAAGTTAGTTTCCTGTTCTGCTGGGAGGACATTTTTACTTAAACTGCTGTTGCTAGTACAATATGAGCAAAGTTTGTGTGAAAACATAAATGTCGGACAAACCACTATGTCATGGCAGCATGTCAGTCCCTTCCTACAGATACATTAGACAATGCACATAGAAGTTAAACATTTCTATTGAATTAAATGTGGTAATACACATATTTTTTAAATCTTGAAACAACCAAAAACATAAAAAGTGTGAAAACAAATGAGATAACGAACAAAAAATCAACAAAGCTCAGACATTTTCAAAGTGACTACACAAATAATGAACAAATAAATTCACATCTATTTTAAAGTAACAATGCTATCCTTGCTCCATGGCGCAAGGGTGCTTGCATTGATGCAATGCAGCCCATTGTGCCTCAGAGGAAGGAGAGGGCAGGAATGCGCCATATAATGATTTTTTAAATCCATTAACTCCATTCACAGTTTTAGGATTGATGAACAATCAACTGTTCAATCCATTAGTGGTGAAATCAGCAATTCTAGCCATTGTAGTTTGATACACATATTATAAAATAACAATTAACAGAACATTAGGTAATGCCTCCATGTGGGTAATTGGGTTTTTGGTTGACTGGGGTGTGAGTCCTTGAAGGGTGAATCACAAAAAGTCAATAAATAAACCTGTGCTTAACCCAGGGTAGATAGGCACAAAAAAACAGTTAGGTTTAACTTAGAGGCAATATGTAAAGTATTTATGCAGCACACAAACAGTAGTAAAGTTAAAAGACAACACAAGAAAAATCCGAAAGCAATTTAGGAAATTAGAGTATATTTTAATAAATTATTTTACACCAAAACCCAATCAGTAGAACCGCAGTTATGAATTTTTATGTAATCTAGCATCTAAAAGATCAAAGCGCAAACTGGGGACATCTAGTCGCTCGAGATCAGGTCAAAGTTGAAAATGAAGGCCCACCATAATGGAGCGCGGTTCGAATACAAAAAGTGGATTGGGCCTGTTCAACGCTTACCTTCAGACTTGGAAGTTTTTTGAAAGAAAAATGTCTGAGAAGGTAGAATTTCAGCAGAGCAAGGCAGCAAGAGTATCCAACAAGGGAGAGTCACTGTCGGTTAACCTTGGAGTGAAGCAGCAGTGAAGATGTTTACTTTCGGACTTAGTCACTGAAATGGAAGTTGGAAATCTCCAGCTGGATGAAGCAGAGGGCTGGGGCCATGATGTTGGATACCCTGTTGGTAAAGGATCGCTTAAACGGATTTGCTGCTGCATTGAAGAACCTAGCGGGAGAAGCCGCAAAGTTTATCTGACCGGCGATGCACCTCAGACGGATAGGTGAGCAGGTTGGTCCCAGTCTCTTCCTGGTGCTCAGAGCACCTTTTGGCCAAATGTTAAGCCCTCAGCTTTGATAAATGGCCATTTGGGCACCTTTAGCATCACAACCAAGGTTTAAGTAATGGATAGAGACCTCTTTAGGTTCAGGACTCACTCAGGCAGGGTCCAGGTGCAGGTTCAAGATTATGGGAGCCTGCTATGTCCCTGTGGACCTGAACAGGAGGCCATCAAACTAGCTCTTGGAGTCACTTCTGGTAGTCCTGGGTGCAGGGCTCAACAGCAGAGCTGGCCTATGAGGGTTCTAGGCAGGCTCCAGGAAGCAGGACAGTCCTTTTAGGTACAGAAACAGTCTGGCAGAGTGCACAGCAGGACACAGCAGCAGGCAGTCCTCTGAAAGTCCTTCCACAGGTCCAGTAGTGAACTGCAGAGTGGTTATGAAGGTCCTATTTTTATACCCTACTGCCCTTCTTCTGGAAGGTGGGAGAACCTTTTGGAAATGGTCTTTGAGGTGCATAGAATTTCCTGACCCCCCTGCTCAAGCTCCATGCTAGCTGCAGTGACAATAAAGGGTCATTAGGGCTATTTGGAGGAGACAAGACACAGCCTATTCACGTGCAAGTGGGGCTGTGCTCAGCTCTGCCCCCCCTCATCTTGCTACTTAATGGACCCTTGAGGTACACCTAATCCCTCTATTGTGTGACTTCCTGAGAGGAATTAACAAAGTCTAACTGTCAGCTCCACCCAGTCATGTTACCCAAGACACGCTGCAGGCACAAAACGGCTAAGGTCAGGATAATGCCAGCTTTCTAAAAATTAGGGGCCTCATTTACAAAAACTGATGCATCGCTGCTTCAAAGCAGTGATGCTTCAGAAAACGTGCGCTATGTTACGTCAGTTTTGGGCAGGATGTCATAAGGCAAATTGATGCATGGGCAGCAAAAGTGATGTAAGGCTGGTTTGCGGCACGTAAACTGACGCTAATCACCTGTTCATCACTTTTGAGTGCGTCAAACGTCAGCAATTATTTTTTTTTATGAGGCATCGAGGGGAAAAAAATTGTACACCTCACACAAGGCAGCCATGGAGCAGAGAGCAGCAGCCAGGGCAACAACCCCAACAACCCAAGCACCAGACAGACTCCAGGGGAAGAGGAAGTGAAAAGTTCAGTGAGGAGGAGAATGACATTTTGATCACAGAGGTGACAAAGTATGGACACCTGTTCTTTGTCACCTCCAAATTGCCATTGGGAAGAAAGAGGCCATCTGGAAGTCCATAGTGGCCAAGATCAACAGTGTGGGACAAGTGAAATGGACAGTCAGCAACTGCAAGAAACGCTGGCATGACTAGAAATGCAGGACTAAGGAAAAGCTGGCCAAAAACCTGAAGGCAGCCATGCAGACCCGAGGAGGAGACCCCACGCCCCAGGACAACATCACCTAAATATAAGTCACACTGCCCAGTCACATATTACACAACTCAGTTCAGCTCCGCCAAGTTAGTCCTTTCCATGAGTGATGTGCAGCACCAGTCCAGGTTCACTTTTGTATACTGGGACTTGTAGGGGAATGTAGAACATGAGTCTCCAGAACTACAAGTCCCACAATAAAAAGCACAAAACATGAACTGGAACAACACATCATGCATGAATATTGGGGAGAGAATGTGGCCTAACGGCTAGAGTGGTCCACCTCGAAGCTGGGGAACAGGGTTCGAGTCTCGGCAGGGACCCTCAACATTCTGTGATTCTGGGCAAATCACACAATCTCCCCGTGCCTAACAAAAATGAAAGTGTCCGTCTGTAACATAACTGTTGCTCATGTAAAGCGCTCTGATACCTCTGGGTCTAGTTCGCGCTATATAAAACTCCGCAAAAAAAAAAAACCCTGCCCAACTTGACTGTGACAATGTAGGCCAGCATGCATTCTGAGGATAGTGTGTCTTACTCGGGCCCATGCACACAAATCAGAACTGTAAAGCTGTGGAATGGAATGGCCACGTCAGAGGAAAGACTACTCACCTGAGAGGGTGCACAGGTGTGGGGCGTGTGAAATATCAATATATAGGAACAAGTAACGAGCCATGAGTATAGTCACTAGCATGAAACTACATTTCATGCAGCTGTCCTGACATGCAGGGTGAGAACACACAGGTGTTGCCTGCCATAGTAGGGTCCACCTGAACTCCTGTCATGTATCAATTCATACTGGGGGCCTCATTTACGAAAATGGGTGTAGGACTGCACCACAAGTTTTTTTGCTGTGCTGTCCTATGCCAATTTGAAAGGGCAGGAAAGCATTGTGTTTACAAGATACGGTCCTGTCCTTTCAGCCAGCAGGGCAAACAATTTGGTGCCTAGCGGCAACGCAGGCCCCCTTGCATCATGTTGCAAGGGTGTCTGCATTGTTGGCAGGATTGATTTTGTGCAGTAAGGGGCATCGTCCTGCACAAAAACAATCCTGGGAGGCATTTCCCTCGTTCTATGTGTGCCGCAAAATACAGCACACATGGAAAGAGGTAAAAACGAGGAAAAATGAAAACACTTCTCCTCGTTTTGCCTGCTCTGGGGAGGCGTAAGGTTTTGGTGCTGCCCCATGTGTACATGATTTGCTACATCTGGGGCAGGGTAAAAATCCATGGGTGTTGCCTAGGAACACACACTGCAACGCCCATGGAACGCCTCCCTGATGCAGAGTAAAGCAGCAAAGTACTTTTTCGCTGCCTTGCCTTACTCCATACCTATGAGGCCATGTAGAGCCATGCAGGGTGGCTTTGCATTGCCTCATAGATATGATTGGAAGGCCTGCACCACCATACCATCAAAAATGATGCTCCGGCGGTGTGGGTCCCTTGTAAATAATCCTCTGGGTGTGGGGATGAATGCAAGTGAGAGACACCAAAGGACCATGTGTGTTGAATGAAAAGATGGCGTGTGTTCCTGGTGGGCCCTTGGTAGTGCAGTGCTGTGTAGGTGTGACTCAGCACATTGAATTGGCACGGTGTCTGAATGGGATGACATTGCACAGCAAGGAGTTGAAGAGGCACCTATGTACTGCAAGCCAGAATGAACAACACACATTCACTGCTGTGTCTGACAGTGCTACACATGTGTTGCAGCTGGGAAGAGATGACATAGAAGAGGACATTGGTGTACTATATCATACATGTGAGGTGGACCTGGGTGAAGATGCAGCACGTGGCAGGAGGGAGTCTGAAGGAAAAAGGCCCCACCATGCCACATATGTCACAGTTGGATGGTGTGAAACAGGCATATATGTGAAGGAATAGGATGAACTAGATGGCCACCACAGAAAGGGGCAGAAGTCAGGGATGGTTAGAGGGTGGGGTCGTTGGGCCTAGTTGTGTGTCAAACCTGGCTAGGTATATGTCACCAATTGCAGCTCTACTAGCATGTGGGGTACAGCTTGACACATAGCCCTCAAATACAGGCACCCATGTCAGTCCATTGGGTATGCTCATGCAAATTGTTGGTGGTGTAGGCACATGAGAGTCAATGTAAGATCTGGGTCCTATCATTGTGGGCTAATAAGTGGAGTCTCTGTCTAAATGAGGCTTGCCAGGGGAGGAGTGCACATGTATAAGTGAGCATGCTTGAGTTTAATGATGTGTGATACTCTGCAGATACCCACCTCTGGCAATTATCATATGGGGTGAGCGTCAGTGCTAGCAAGCTACATAGTTTGACTGGGCACATCCCCACTGAGTCAGTACACAGTGCCCACTGCAGAGAACTATGGAACAAACTGTGTGTGAAATGAAGTCACATGAATATACGCAAATAGAAAGCCCATGTAGGTATATGACTTCACACAACCCTGCAGTGTAGCAAGGGTGTTTGCTGTGTAGAGGTGTGTGGATGAATGTGAAAAACTGAACCCTTGGCCAAATCAATGCACAATGTGCATGCAAGACAGCACAACAAGGCAGAGTGCTGTGGTGTACTGTGTGAAAGGCAGACTGCAGGATCAAATCCAATACATGCCCAAACCCACATCACCTTCACAAAAACTGTGGGGTGAGTACTGGCCACATGGAATGTAGGCACCCTGGTCACTTGGTGCAATGTGCACGGTAGTGGTGTCAATATGTCAAAGCACAATCAGTATAGCCTGCATGAAAAAGTAAACTAATCACCCAGGCAGATGTGGACATTACCTCAAATCACCCATGCAGGCATGGCAGGCCCAGCAAGCTGTGTATCCATTTTGCAATGTGTGTCATGTAAAGGCACCCATGTCACACAGTGGTTGTGTGAAGAATGCAGAGATACTGCCATCTGAAAGGCTACAATAGTGCAACTTGGCCTGAATACCTATGAGTAACATATGTCTTATGCATCAATGTTGAACTGAAAGTGAATTAGAAGAAAGTCTGTATGTCAACCTTAAAACTCATGTCAACATCTAACATAGAGCACCATTAACATATATATTTTCCATTGCAGAGGATGAAACAACATCATCTGACCAGCTGCCTGTCCTGACTTGCCAACGCTGGACCAAGACACCATCCAGCAAATCCTGGCCTCCATTGATACACCATCTCCGGTTGTAGGAAGGGCCTACAGCGTTGCAGGGTCTCCAGAGGATCCGCCTGCCACCAGACAAAGCCCATCTGCTAGCCCAAGCTTAGCCCTGGACTCCGTGGACCCCCAAGTTGAATTCCGGCAGTGTGTGACAGGAGTCCAGCAGGAGCTGGTAGATGAGTTGTGGGTGAGGATGGAGACTGTGGCAGGCACACTAGAGGGAGTCTATAGGTGCCTCAGTCACAATAAGGGCACCTTAGAGGCTATAAGAGGCACCTACACTCCGCTCCATGGATTAGATCAGTCCCTAGCTGACTTCGCTGGTGTCTGAGGCAGAGGTATAAACAACTGCCCTGCTGATGTGGCACCAGTGAGGTAGCCAACCAGCTGGGGGCTATTGGCACCATCCTTGAATCTACGGAGCGGAAGCAGGACTCCTACATAGCAACAATGGGTGCCTTACACTGCGATGTTGATGCCATACTGTCAAGACATTAGGCCCTTCTAAGTGCTGTGCTGCCTTCCTTGTTGGCACAGACAGATGCTGCTGGGGACAGGATATCCACATCTTCAGCCCCTGATGTGTGTGTTCCTCAGTCACCTCAGGCACTGACAACAGCCCACTCAGGGGAGGCACCGTACACATCAGAGGACGAAGATGCGGACTGCAACACTTTCCAAAGAAGAACTGCCAGGTAATAATTGGTTGTGCCACATGGCTAGTTTCTGGTTTGACCTGTGCTTAGGATCATGCCAGTGTACTTGTCTACGGGTACTGTCCCCTATGTGATTTCCTACCTGTTGAACTCAGCCATTTGTGGACTGTCAATGTGACCTTACTTCCCTAATTGCAATTTGCACCTCCTCCTCACCGAAACACTCCTCTCCTCAAAATGTCACATGACATGTATCTCCCATGGCCTCTGTCCGGACTGATATGGCTCGAAATCTATGTTGGGGTTGTTGCTGCAAGGACTGCCATTTGCTCCTTGGCTCACATATAAATAAAAACACTAAAATGAACCAGTCTGTTGTATGTCTGTTGCAAATAGGATGAACTTGACCATGGTAGATGTGTACATACAAAACACACTTCTCAACATCTCTTGCTAAATGTGTTATTGGCCCTATCACATGCTCAGGTTTGACAAGTACAAGCATTATTCACCTCCACTGCCATGTCAATCTGTACCAAATCACTGTCAAATATTGAAAGTCGTGGTGTGACAATAACCATTGCTCCCTTGTGTGTCACACAGTGAAATAGACCAACTAATCACGTAAAAGCAGTAGTCTACTAATTGGGCCAGTGATGCATGTGAGCCACAAACACATGCTCACACGTCTACATATACCCAGCACAAGGATCATGACAATGTCATCATGCACATATGTATTCCTCAAAGCTCTAACAGAACTTTACATATTAAAACCATCATAAGCCATCCACTTAGAACATATAAAGAATAATGGTCAGACTCCTCCTGTATAGTATCACTTCTCTGCCACTGAAGGATATAGAAGCTCAGTGCTGCACCTTGGATGTCAGTAAGCATGAGCTGCAACTACAAAGTAATTTAGTATGTGTGTTAATTGATAAATGGTGTAGTAAGCAACACTACCATATGTTGTTTCAATGTATTCCTTTGCCCTTGAGAGTCCTCACAGGCATTGAGTGGGATTGCAACCATACATGACAGCAATTGTACAATGTACACACATAACATTTTAGGAGCCAGGGCACACATCCCTCAATCAAGCTACACATGCCATGGGGAATGGTAAAAGTGACCAATGTTCACCTAACCTAGCAAGCAGTTGCCCCAAAACACATGCTAGTTGTACCACACTCAGCAGGTAGTCAATGACAAGGAAGAATAAAGTTGTCTGGCCAGGTGTGGCCCACTTTCATGGTTAGCAACCAGCAAACTACACTGAGAACACGGTAAAATGGTGCAAGGTTGAGGCTATAAGTGGCAGGGACCACAGTGGCTCCCTACACAGCCTGGAATGGGGACTAGGGGTTGAAAAAACCATTCCCATAATACATGTAGCGTTACTTACACACACAGAGCAATAGTAGGTGAATATCTGTTTTGGCCTGTGCGTCCATTCACAGCAAGAGTGCCACTTACAGTGCACAATATTGTTTGAATATCCCTTAAGCAACTCCCATGCAAACTTGACAAGATCTTTTCAATAGGTTCCACCTAGTTACACATATATACAAACACTGCCTGGAAATCCAAAAGTATGTCCTTAACACAACCAAAGCATACTACGCAGTTAATAAGTAAGCAGTTGTGACAGTGCAAAACAACATTTATTTGAAACTGATTACACTTTTTAAAATATATAGCTAACTAAACTATACTAAGTCATCATATCTGAACTATGCCTAAAACTACCCAATGCACAATAACCTACATTTCCTTAACTTACAACTATCCTAACCTTAACTCATCCTGCTCTACACATATACCACAGCAAACATGTTAAACATCAACCCTCCACCCGCTTAAAACACATTTTCACACAAAACAAACATAAACTACACCTATACACAAACTACCTAAACATTAAAACCTAAACAAAGATATATTTTGGTGTGTTTTTATATTTTTTTATTCTTTTTTTGCTTTTTAACATGTCCTAAACATTAACCGCCGCTCACTTAATAACCTACCCATATCCCTACCTGACAACAAATAACTATTAAAATCTATAAAATCACTACAGCTATACTAACCTATCTGTATGCTACAACCTATACTAACATACTACTTGCTAAAAACTGGTCAGGGCCAAAACGACGGAGGGAGGCCTATATCTCTTCAGGTATTCGGTCCCCTGACTGCTGAAAGTGCACACCATATGCATGAGTTTGGCAACCTGCAGTTCAAGGCCTGTCAGACACAACTTCATGTCTGAATTGTCTTTCAGAACCTACTTTTCAAAATCCGATTGCTGTCCTCGGGTACTGGTTACAGCCCGTGGTGCCACTGCCGGCTGTGATGTGAAGGGTCCCAGAACTGCACCTGGATCACCATAATAGGACACATCAACTTCATGACTGGTGCTTGGTATGACCATCCCTTTCTGTCCCTGACGCACTGACTTTCATGTCCCAGCTGCCTTTCCATCTTCGTACTGCCATTCCATGCGCCTGTAGGCCCGGGCAACGTGCTTCAGGTGGCGGTGCCTCTCCAACCTGATGCAATAGGCCTTCTACTGATCAGGGGTCATGTTGTCTGTTGGAGAGGAAGGGCATATGTATCAGACAAAGCTGATCTTGTACATTTTATCAGCAATTATGTGCTTGACTAGGAACAAATAATGTTATGTATCCATGGATGGGTACACATGGTTCATCCAGGTACTCCCTGGGGTCTGTCATGCACCATGCAAGAGGGTATAATCTATGGGCAATAATCTATGTGAAATGAGTAATGTATAGCAAGGACAGGTATTGAGCCTTAGCAATGCGTAGCTATTATGGCAAATACACAAGGCCACAAGCATTGCAGCATTGAACAACTCTGTGCCAAATATTTGAATTATAGATGGAGGGAGGCTAGCTACCTCCAAAACAACAGACCTGTTGGACACTTCTTTAATATTGACTCATGGAAATACCTGGAACCCTAGTACATAGATTATGTAATGAGATTCAAGCAATATAATGTGGTCCTTTACCTATAGCAGTGTCTGTCCAAACATTTCAGTTTGGAACGATACCTAGATGCACATAAAGTCATACTTTATCCATGTGATGAGTGTGTGTATGCATGCTCTAAATCTCTTGTGTATGAGTAACGTGGGCTGGATCTTGCAGGTAATTGCCAAAATATGCTCAATTGTGAAAATTCCTGGGGGAGACAGCTTGGGTAACAGCAGCAGTGGGTGGACAGTGAAATGTCCTGTGTGCTGACAACACAGTGTATACATGCCTGTGGCACTTTACACATTGCCCTTTTTCTTCACAAAACACTACAAAGGGATGATCACATATCAATTATGGGACATTGGGCATATGAGGGCATGACTCGGGCATTTCACTGCATTGGCATGTGTGGACTAGTGACGTGTGCCACATCTACTAATACCTATTCTGTCTGCACTGAGGTAGGAATTCTCACCGCCTGTGTGGACCGGTCGCACACAATTGTCCATACATTGCCATGTGAACAACAGCACTAGCAATGTGCACCAAACAGGCAGATTGAAGTTTATCCATCCAATTCCATGTTGACATGGAGTCTCCGGACAACATCCTTTAAACCATCATGGCATTTTGCTAATAGCTCCTCTGTTACCCCATCTCACATGTCACTGAAACGAGGCACTCTGAGGGATGTGCAAGTACCCATGATGCAGGATGACAATTGACACCGATTATGATAAATATAAGCTAGGGGGTGAAGCCAAGTAAGTCATAGATATGAACAATGGACTCACAGCAACATATGGGGATATGTAACTTGACCACTGGTATTGCTATAATGAATTATACATTTTAACTATGCCACCTTACAAATACATATGCAGGATCTATACTAGAAAGGAATAATGTTTCAATATGCCGAGCCTGCTCACATGTACACACAAGTAAATTGGAGTCCGAACTTTGGCTAGACGCTAAGCTACTGATACATGTATGGATCCCAAAACAATTTGCTGTTTGAATGGCATGAATGTCTGATATACCTTCAATCATTTACACTGTACCAATTTCAGTATTGATAAGAGATGTATTCTGCATGCATGGGCATGGTATGATGTGAATGCAGGATAGGAGGACTATTAAATTGGAAAAGATGTTCACTGTGCACATCTAAATTTACTATTGGCAATTGGTAGCATTGTCTGGGGTATGTGTGACAACCCAAATACACCTGTGTCCAGTTCAAATTTGGACTTGGGCAAACATGCTGTGTCTGGAAAATCACAGCGTATCCCATGCAACATTTCTGTCACATACATTGGGCAACATGTTTGTCACTTTCTGTTCATAGTATGGGTGAGAGACATTTGAACCGATGACCATCTGTTGGTTTGGGGGCATAACCATCCACAACATAACTGGCCTAAAATTAGCACAGCAGCTTCTGATCCATCCATCATGTGGGCCTGCATACATTGCCAATGTATTCACATTGCCATTTTCCCCTATCAATTGCACATGCAACTTTGTCCTGCTTCTGTTGTGAATCTACATTTAGGGCAATGCTTGTTTCAGCTGACTGATGATTCCCCTTACACATCTCAATGCAAAACAATATACAAGAACACACACAATCCTTACAGGGCACAGAAACAATCAGATGATGCTCACTGAAAGTATTGGGATCTTTGAAGCTCTCCACCTCGCAACAGGTGTATGGGTGTGGTCCACAAGACAAAAACATGGTACATTGCTCTGTAAATGCTGAACATGTATGCAGTGTTTTTTTTCTTTTTAGTTTTATATAGCACGAACCTACCAGAAGGTATCAGAGTGCTTTACATGAGCACCAGTTGCGTGACAGATGGACACATTCATTTTTGTTAGGCAAGTAATTTGCCCAGAATCACAGGATGTTGAGCTTCCCCGCCGAGACTCGAACCCGGTTCCCCAGCTCTGAGGTCGACCGCTCTAGCCGTTAGGCCACATCCTCTCCCCAAAGTGTACATATGAAGCACATTACATTGACTTCACAAATGTCTGGTATAGTCTGTACGTTAGACATGTAGCATATGGCAAAGTCGAAATGCCCTAATGATGGACATATGTAAGCCATGTGGCAGTGTTTTCTGACACTACCAGGCACATCACGTATCTGGTGCAGAGAGTACAGACAAAGTAAAAAAACAGGCTACCTTGCTGCATTGTGCAAGGGTGCCTGGCTTTGATGGCTATGTGAACAGATCAATTGGACAGACCACACTCTGCACATTATGAGGTTGCAGGGACCTTCTCTAGTCAATACGCATTCTGAACATGCTACACACATCATACAGTAACCATTCTTGTTTCTCTTATTCACTTCGCTCCTGACATATTACCAGTGCATTGTAAATAAACAATGATCATACAAGCCCTGAACAGGCTCATTAAGGAAATGTGACCATTTTTTAGAATAGACATGTATGTATAACATTTTGAGGGGAAACTAAACACCTTGTCCCACCTATGGCCTGATGAACTGTGAGTGCGCTCCCGTGCAGCATACATGGTGGGTGGCCACCACAGTTTGGTGTCAGTAATGACCTAGCAGGCCAGGTGACAATCCTCCCTGCACAGTGCCGGATGGGTCCCACTGCACATATGGGCCTCCCCTTCACTGAATGGTCTGTTTTGGCTATTGTAATGCCACGGTGAACAGGCCCCTGTGGCATGTTCTGTTCATGTAACTGAGTTACCCTGTATATTCCTGTTGAAAAAGCAATTAAAGATGTTTGATAAAGCCACACAGTTAAAAGCTCATGGAATATAGGGACTTACCGATAGGCCCACCAATTTCAATTCCCAAGTGATTGAGGAGATCTGCCTCCCGGTTGACTACATCTGCCCATCGGTGCTTCAGTTGGTGTACCGTACACTGTACATTGACACACTGCTCATGTAGTACTGCACCTACTCCCAACGCTCCTGTCTGTCTCGTGTAGAGTAACCTTGTCTCACTCCACCTCCACTCCCGGACATGTTGGGTAGGTGGTGGACTGGCAGTCACAGCAGCCCACCAAACTCATCCTCCAACAGATTTTTGGCTCTTCCCCAACCTGACATCCCCCTAACCAAACTACCCACCCCAAAGTATAACACAACAGAAACGTACCCTTCCCCCACCCCTAAAACTACAAACCCCTAAATGGACATGCACCGAACAATACACTGGACAAAACAATACAAAACACAAATAAAGAACACTAATAACACTTTAAATACATAACAGGGGCAGCAGAGACACCAACAAGACCATAAAACAGTATATTTCACAAGAGCACACACCACACCCCTCCACCAGCCAGCACAGACAAAAAGACTGTAAGTGAAAGTGAAGGGAACTTCACATTTCCTGGTTTGCAGCATGGCTGAGCCATTGCATCATTTCCTGGGTGGATGTGTCACGTTTCCCACTAAAAGATCACTTTTCCTACCAAAGGGTCGATTTTTTTCTGATACATCTCTAGAGAAATAGCCAATCTGTGAGTTATACACATCACATGATAATTCACAATGCATTGTATTTGACTCTTTGGCGTTGATATGTTGCTTCCACCCAACGCTCTGGGTGCAATCCATCACACAATGGGCCAATACCTGTGCTTTCATTGACGCAACTAGCCTGTTGTGTGTGGTACAGTGTATTGATTGGTGTAATGCAGGTAAAAACTCCCAGGGATCACTTTACTTGCACAAAATATCTTCGCTGTCATGCTTGTAGACTTGGGATGTGTTGCATGTGTATGCTAACAGTGCTTATATGTGTGACTCATGTGTTCATGGTGCGGACACTAGTACAGGCAATATACTGCTGTGGGATACCCATACATATTGTCACATGTGCATATCTTGACATTATCAATATGTATTGCAGATTGTATTATGCTAGCATTGAAATAAGTATCACTGTAGTAGGCATTTATTGTTCACAGAAGTTGAACTCCAATACAAAAGATATACACAATGTCATACATGATTATGGCCATACTTTAAGATCATACTATCTGTCTTCATCCTGACAAAGAATGTGTTACGGACGCAATACACACTCAGGGAATGACATAGACTGGCTGCTTCAGCCAGTCTACAGTGTATGTGGCATCCACCTCACAAATTGACTGTCTAGATATGAAAGGTATGTTGCTTAGCCTATAGGTCTCCTGCACATATCTGCATGCCATAACTTAGCAGACAAAAACAACCAAAGACCGACATATCATGTTGTGGTACACACAGATCTGCTGTCTGGGCTTGGTGTCTGGCACTATATGTGTGGCATATGCACAAAAACATTTGGAAAACATATTCACCTATAATAATATCATCACAAGGCCTTCTTGCGTAGGCCAAAGAAGTGTGATAACTTCGAAGTATGAACATGTTTACCATTGCCATGCATCACATCATTCTCCAACAGAGATGACTTACATGAACTTATGATGTGTGTAGGCATTCACACCAGATGGTCATATGTGCATTGACTGCCAGAATACGCCATTCTAAAATAGAATGCCTCCGTGCATGTTACCTTTGCAGGGATGATATTGCATGTTGTTATTCCTGACATATTTTTGCCCTATTAGAATCTCTTTGTATTGTGTTTTTATCAACACACATAGATGGAGCTGTAGGAGTCAAAACAGTGTTTGTTTAAGGGTGAGACACAGATACACGGTAACAGACATTCCTGTATGTAACAGCTGCATCCTTGACTAATGGGAAAATGGTGCTTGCGTTGCCCACAGGTGATTATTCCAAGCCTCACACAGGTCAAGGGTCAACATCAAAAATTATCATGTTGGATACATTAGCAAATCATGCAATCTGCTCGAAAACATTGCAGTGGTATAGATGTACTATCTGGCCAGCACTGTGTGGCCATTGCCAAAGCAGGAGCCTAGATGTCCAATCTCAGGACGTCAGGTAGTGTACGCAGTGGTCAACATATGTAACAGCAAAAGCTACTCCATTGTAATGACACCCTCAAGTGCACTCTGTGTAGAGGCCCAACCATGCAGGGATCATGTTGTGTTACCCCTGTGGTGCGGCATGGGGCACAATGTTACCATGACTGTGCTATATAATGTACATGATGGTGGCATTGACACATGATGTATGTGTTACTCAATGTCAATGGTAGTAGCAGTACCGCTCCTCTGAGGCACAGCCTTTGTGTGTGCCTCCTGGTCCAGGTCACAGCATTCCCTGACACAGGCATATGTAATCAGAGACACTCAATTTACATTTTCCCTTGGGGTAACTACATGTTAGTGTTCAGCTCTACTATGCACTTGTACATGTAGGTCAGAGGGAGACAACTCTTACCATGCAGGCCAACCTTCCAATCCAATGCCCTCCATCTTACCATGCCCACTGAGTTTGTGTGTATGCACATACAGCTTAATCTGCCTTCTTATACATAGGTATTTCCACTCCTGACATCTTTGTATTAATCAAGCGTTCAAATGTTTGCATATTAGCTATTCAATGTGACACTGTTCTGGGTATTTGCTGAATGTACACTGTCATCTGCTCATTATGTTGTTTACAGGCCTTTGTTCCTTATAGCATTGCTGTGCTGTGCATGGCAAATGTGTCCTATCTCTACTGTAGCATCATGTGGCTTATGTGACAATGTAGGCAGTAAATAGTTCACATGTCCCATGCGCTCTTTAGAAGTGACAGATTTTATATGTTAGCATGACACAAGGCCTTTTTCTATGACAGTGGCCACTCATTATCTCTAATGGTATCTGCAACAGGATGAGTTCTTGCAAGATGTATTCAATCTGCATGGTGACACAGTACATTTTGTAAATATTGTGTTCCAAGCGTTACTGTGTGCCATCTGCTGTACACTTTTCTGTTGCACAAAACAGCAAGGCTGCTTGCTGTGCAGATCAGCAATGTTCAAGTGCAAGTGGAAACTGACATTCAACTTGGACAGGGAAATGTTGCATGCCTGGCCTGTCCCTCGGATGCAATACACAGTTTCGCATAGCATTTCTGTATATGTGCAATTGATAGATGTGCGGCATGGACCCATGTTGCTCAACAGGTCTGATGACATGATTGTAAACGTTTGAAGAATACTTCTATTTGACAAGATGTGGGTGAGTAGATGTCTTCTTGGACTGTGACATGAACAGAAAGACAAAGATTGGATTCAAACATTCATTTGTCAGTTGAACATTCATAATATGGTAATTATTGCTCCATCACTGCACATGTGATTCAGCTGAAGAACTGCTGCACAGTGTGTGTGCATTGCATATTGCCAGTCACTGAGTTTTTGATGTCTCCACCACCCTCATCCTCCTCCATTGGGTCCTGCTGTTACTGGCCCCCATCCCATGGGACATTCGTCCGCACACATATATTGCACAGAATGACACAGACAAGTATCATCTTATACACCACATACAACAGCCTCCCCCCTGAGATGTTGAGACATTGGAACCTGGCCTTTAGCAGACCAAAGGTTTGCTCGACAATATTGAGAGTATTGCAGAGTGCCTGGATGTAGTTCCTCTCTAGCTCAGTCTGGGAGTGTGCATATGGGGTCATGACCCATGGCTGGAGACCATAATATTGGTCAGCTGGAATTTAAAAAGATAGGGCAAGTGTCAATGATTTTGCTCACTGTTACAGAGACATTCTGGTCCATGTGTGTTATGTGCAATTAAATAGTCATACACATTTTGTGGTGATGTGATGTTGGCAGAGCTCCATGAGTATTCCATGACATCATCTGGAGTGTTGGTAAACATACTGTTCTGAGTGTTCCCTCAGTGGCAGTTGCTGTTTGTGCCTTGGCTGTGCCAGCTGGGATGGCTCTCTGTACCCCATTAATAAATTCCACTTCAACTTCTACAACTGTGTCCTTTCCACTTCTTATCAGAGGCGACAGAAGACGGGATTTCTCTACCCACAGCCACCTCCTCCTGCTGACGATGATCTTTATTGACTGTGACACACGGGTGGTAGAAGTTTCATGCAAAATAGACAATCCAATTCTAGAACCAGTTGTTATAGATGTGGTTCTCATCTGCATGTCTCTTCTTTTAAAAATTGTCCGGCTATTAACCAGCAGTGTGGACAATGTGGCAAAAAGGGCCATTTTGCCAGAATTTGCATGAGTGGCAGGAGAAATAATGTACGGTGTGTTCTCAATGATACGGACAATCTTGATAATGATGAGGTCCCATGTCAGGAGTATGTTGTAGTGGTCAAAGACTGCAGTCAGAAACTTGACACACCATATATTCCTGATCCTGAAGTTGATGTCATCATTGAAACCAATCACATTCAACTTCTTGTTGATACGGGAGCACGTATTACCATTGTATCTCAAGACAAATATTTCAAGTTTTGTCCTGAGAAGAGCTTGTTACCACCTGATGTACTCACTGTGGCCTTTTAAGGCAGTAGAATCGAATTGTTGGGTTATTTCTGGGCTAGCATCAGTGTTCTAGGCAAGACCATCAAATGAAAGGTGTATTTTGTCAAGAGGGGAATCAATGTTCTTGGTCTTCTTCATCAGGCTGAATTTGGACTTACTATTAAACCTGGTCTAGTTAACCCTGTTTTCATTGACAAACAGCCTGGTCAAAGTCATTTCACCCCTATTAAAGACATCAACTCTCTGTCTAGTACTCAAATGGCTGGTGGTTGGGAACACAAGTTCAGCAAAATATTTGAAGACCGTCTAGGCAAAATTACTAATTTTCAACACTTCATTAGAGTTAAAGAAAATGTCACTCCTGTAAAACACAGGTTACATAATGTTCCTCTAAGCATCAGAAATGATCTCTCTAAACATTTACAAACATTATGTGACCAAGGTATAATTGAAAAAATTGAGTCCACCCTCTGGCTTTCACCCATTGTTTTAGCCAAAAAGAGGTCTGGGGACTTGAGGATGTGTGTCGACTTGAGAAGCCTCAATGAAGCCATCTGGGTCGATGGTTTTCCCCTTCCACGTATTGAAGATCTTATTGCCAAAGTTGGGTCTTCTTCATGGTATACCAAACTCGATCTCAAGGCTGCCTATCATCAAGTCGAACTACATCCTCAGTCCTGACATCTCACAGCCTTTGTTACTCCTGATGGTGTTTACCAATTCTGCCGTCTACCTTTTGGTCTGGCTTCCGCGGCCGCAGTTTTTCAAAGACTCATGACCGAAATGTTTCATCATAATCCTCATGTAGTAGTATTTCAAGGTGACATCCTCATCTTCACCAAAACTGAGGCCGAACATGATTCTGTTATTAATCAAGTTTTCAATGTTCTAGAAAGCAGAGGGGTTACGTTGCAGAAAAACAAGTGCACTTTCAAAGTATGAGAAATTGAATATTTGGGACACATCATCTCTGAACTTGGTATTAAACCAAGACCAGGTTTGATCAAGAGTATCATTGAGGCGCCTGCTCCTCAAAATAAGGAACAACTCATGTCCTTTCTTGGTCTCTGTGAGTTTTATGCAAAATTCATGAAGGACTTCGCTAAAACCACAGAGTAATTCAGAGTCCTGCTAAAGAAAAGAGCAACTTTCTTTTGGTCTGAGGAGTGTAAGAAAGGTTTCCAGTCCATCAAGAACCATATTGTCAAAGCTCCTGCTCTGCAAGCTTTCGTGGAGGGAAGGCAAACTGTTGTTACAGTTGATGCCTGTGAGTATGGCCTAGGAGCTGTTTTATCGCAATGTGATGAAGGTAGAGAACACACTGTAGGTTTTGCCTCCAGGACGCTTCGTCCTGTTGAAAGAAAATATTCTGTTATTGAAAAAGAGCTCTTAGCCTGTGTCTGGAGTATCGAAAAATTCAAGTCATACTTGTGGGAAGATCTTTTTTTACTCAAAACCGACCATCGCCCTTTGGTTGACATATTGTCCGGAAAAAATGCCAAACGTGCCACTGCTCGTTTAGCCAGGTTAGCCACTAAACTGCTGAATACACTTTCAGTGTAGAGTATATTCCCGGCGGAAAGAACAGCAGAGCGGACTGTTTATCTAGACTTCCCATTTCTGACTCCGAAGAACAAGAATGGGAGACTGAAGTAGAGGAATGCTTTGTAGCATGTATCAGTCAAGACAATTTATCTTTTGCAGAAGAAAATTGGGAAGCAGAGGTTGATAAAGATATTGTACTCAAAGAAGTTGCTTCTTTAATCAAAAGAGGCTGGCCCAATGAGAAATGTCTTTCCCCTGAACTACAGATCTTCTGGAAGGTCTTTGATGAGCTTTCAGTGGAGGGTGGAAAAGTGTTCAGAGGCAACAAACTTGTACCTCCTGTTTGTTATCGAGAAAAAATCATTTTAGCTGCACACTCTGGTCATCTTGGTGCCACCATAACAAAAAGAAAAGTTAGAACTGATTTCTGGTGGCCCAGAATGGATACTCAAATTGATGATTTAGTAAAGCAATGTCCACGTTGCAATGCCAGTGACAAAGTTCTTGTACTTGAAGGTGTTGCTGAATCTCCTGTGACTCCTCCTGGTAGAGCCTGGCAAAGATTGGGGATGGATTTTCTTGGACCTTTCCATGTTCTTACTTCCAACTCAAAATACTTTCTTGTTCTCATCGACCATCTATCTAGGTGGGTTGAGTTTGAACCCATTGGTACACCCAATTCTAAGAGTGTCATTAACTGTTTGAATACATTTTTTCTCAGGGAAGGTTATCCTGAGGAAATCCTTACTGACAACGGTGTGCAATTTGTTTCTGAGGAAATGAACTATTTTCTACGCTCCTGTGGTATCAAGCACACCAGAACTCCGCTTAACCACCCACAAAGTAATGGCAAAGCGGAGAGATTCAATAGAGCTGTGTTGGAGTGTGTTTAAGCAGCTTTTAGATCTAGATCTTGTGTTTTTCAAGCTGTGAAAGATTTGGTTTGGTCATACCGCACTTCACCTCATGTCGCTATTAATTTCACTTCGTTTGAGCTTATGAGGGGGATGGGGAGGGGGAGAAAAGCTTCTTCACAAGTTTACCCTTTCTGGATGGTGAAATCATTCCATCAAAGTTGCGAAATGAGGTGTATGTGGGAATCTGCCTACAAAAAATCTACTGAGGTTTGTTCTAAAGCTCATGGGATTCCCACCAAGAAAGAAACCCACAGACTTCGTGTTGGAGATTGGGTTAGAGTTAAGAATCCTGTCTCAGTAAGAAAAGGTCTCTCAAAGTTTTTAGATTCACATCAAATTGTAGAAACTCGCAAAAATGCTGTCAAGTTGTCCAATGGAAACTGGTGGAGCACTTCTTGTGTTGCCATAGACCCATGTACTTTCTTTGAAACTGTTGAGGTTAACAACAAGGTTTTAGGGGGAGATGGTGTTAGGAAGAGCATCAGAGTCCATACTAGACCACGAAGTTTATGAGACTATGTTTAATCTATGCATTATTACAAAGTTAATGATATTCCTGCATCCCTTTCCTTTCTGTACACTTTCCCTTTCTTTTTCTGTCACTTTTGTGTTGTTCTCTAAAAAGGGGGAGGTGTGGTGATGTGATGTTGGCAGAGCTCCATGAGTATTCCATGACATCATCTAGAGTGTTGTTAAACATACTGTTCTGAGTGTTCCCTCAGTGGCAGTTGCTGTTTGTGCCTTGGCTGTGCCAGCTGGGACGGCTCTCTGTACCCCATTAATAAATTCCACTTCAACTTCTACAACTGTGTCCTTTCCACTTCTTATCACATTTCTAACGGTATTTCACAATATGTGTTACTCTTAGAGTTGGTCAAAGGCGTACACATGTCTCCTACATTACTCTGTGTAATGGCAAATGATGAGCATGGGATGAGACATTTGGAAATGACTTAAATGTTGATCCTTTAGCTTTCTGTTGTGGCTATTTGGACATGGTACTGCCGACTTTATGTTATGTGCTCCCACTACATGTGTGCAGTGACAGATTTGAGATCAGATAATTGCCTAGTTGGTCCTCCTTAGGTTGGTTGTGACATGACTAACATAGTTTACATGGACACAGGCATATGTCAATGGTAAACTACAGATGTTGTTGGTGGCCTACATGACTTTGGCACGGGCCTTTCATGGTACACTTATTTGCCCATGTGACTTTGGGTCATACATGTGGTGCAATTCACACACATCACATGGATTGGTATGCTATTCATTGTCAGCCATCCGCTATTGTTTTTGACATAATAGTTGTCATGGTGCACTTTGTTTCACACATATGTATTTCAATGTGGGCCAAGCTCTTGTGTGACACACTGATGTTGTTATGAGGAGCTGTGTGCTACATGAGTAGCCACAGTACATTTTTCATTCACATGTATGTGTAGGACTTGAACTTGTAGGGGCTTCTGCAGTTGTATTCCTTGCGCTTATTCTCCTGGCTGCGGGAGATCCATGTTGAGATTGGTGTCCTGAGTACACTTTGGTGCCTTGTCCAGGTTGCATATTATTCAGAGTTGATGACTTTAGGTGTCTTGGTATGTGTGAGTTGGGGGTTTAATTAACACATGTGGTATGATGCATGGTGCATGTATGGGGCACACCCCTCATATTAATGGCCCGATCTGCTCTGACAAACACAGTGATGGGTATTATGCCATCCATTTCTGACTGTTAGTGGGTCTGTTAGGTACTTGAGTTTTGCTTCGCTACAAGTAGGACATTCCCACATTGGCCATTTTGGAAGCATTCGTTTATGATGGTTTGCCTGAAGATGTATGCGTCATGCACACTCCCAGGGTATTTGGCCAGCATGTTGGTGAACATCCCTTATGGTCCGCGATGGCCTGGATATTGATGGAATATGTGTGCTTCCGGTTCCTGTAGAGACGGGATTTTGATGCAAGGGGAACCATTTGCACATGTGTGCAGTCCATGGCACCCAACACATGTGGCAAAGCGGCAATGGCACAGGACCCTTGCTTGGTATCCAGCTGCAGATGTTGTGTGTTGGGGAAGAGAAGGTGCTGGGTGTTAGGTGGACGATAGCGTCCAGGACAGAGGGTAGAAAAAATATGGCTGGGAGATTCCAGCCACTCTGGCTGTCATAATTTGGAATGAGCCAGATGCCAGCATGTGGAGGACAGTCATGAGCTTGACCTGCACAGGGATGTTGGTGGACCTGGGAGTTGGTGGCAGGAGCCTTGGTGCTATCTGGTGTAGCAGTTGTGCAATGGACTCCCTCCTGAGCCAGTATCTGGTGATGACCTCATCCCCCCTGAGATCAATTAGGGTGGTCCACTGCCAATTAATGCGCTCCCTTCTCCTGCGCTCCCTTTGGGGTTGTGAGGGGGGGCAGAAGGGTGGGGGAAGGTGATCATCTACTAGCAACTCCCAGTTGCAAAATGAGCACCTCCATGGCATAGCTGAACTTGCCACACTTTTCTGCATGGCTTTTCTTCCACAGTCAATGTGTCATTTCCTATGTCTAGATTACCCACACACAGGCATTTTGACACTTTTCAGACTCAACGTGCCGCTTGCCGACGATGTGTCATTTTCCCGAATACCCATAAATATGACAGTGTCAGTTTTATTCTCGTTTTAGCATGGGAATGCCTACCTTGCACATTTTATTTTGGGCATTGCACAGCCGGTTGGGACGCAGCTACATTCCAACTCAGGGCTACTATAAGTAACGAATGAGCACACATTCGTCACCCTGTAAATATGGCATACGGCCTGCCCCAACACCCTGTCATAAATTTCTATGCAACGGCCACACAGCCCGCTTGTAAATGAGACCATATATTTTCAAAATTGTAATGAAAAATCTGAATTTACCATTACAGAGGGTCTATATTTACAATTCCATAAATACCAAACATGACATATCTACCTCCTCTCAATTGGGAATTACAGCTTATTAAAGGTAATAAAGAATCCCCAATTTTATCATATAACACAGCATGAGGTTAGACCTCACAGTAGTGAAAAACTAATTTGGGAGCTTTTCACTACCAGAACATGTAAAACTTCAAAGTACATATCCAACCTTTTAACTACACAGCACCCTGATCTATGGGCTACCTAGGGCCTACCTTAAGAGTGAGTTCTATGTAATAAAAGGGGAGTTCAAGGCACTGCATTCAGGCTGTAATGGAAGGCTTGGGACATGTTTTAGAGTGCTACGTAGGTGGGTGGCACAGTAATTGTTGCAGGCCCACTGTTAGCATTTAATTTACACACACTGGGTATAGGGTATACCACTCTACAAGAGACTTACAAGTTAATTAAATATGCCAATTAGGTATATGCCAATCAAACCATGTTTAGGGGAGTGAGCACGAGCACTTAAGCACTGGTTAGCAGTGGTAAAGTGCACAGAGTCTGAAGGCCAACAGAAGCAAAAATCCAGCAAAACATGGAGGCATTTAGGCAAAAAGTTTGGGGGTGACCCTGCAGAGAGAGCCAGGTCCAACGCTGCAGAAGACAAAACTAAGGGGAAAGCACTTTTACAGTGCGTTTTAATTTCAGGGTGTGGGTTTATGGGGGATTGGGTTTATTTAGTTTTTACGTAAAATATATTTAAATGTATAAAATAATTGATTAATGTATTAAATATGCATGTGGGAAATTAATATATTTTTTATATATGTTTTGATTTATAAAATAGAATATGTTTTGTACTCTATTCTTTTATGTATTTTTATGGACAGTTTTGTTTATTGGGGTATTAAAGTGTATATAACTTGTTATTACTTGTTTAATATGAAGTTTAAAAATTATATTTACTATGGCAATTTTTTACATGTGGGTTTTGGGGTATGCATGGATATGTTTTATTTAGTTTACATTTTCTTTACTGAGTTTCAACACAGGAAACTCATACAAAACAAAATGCAGGTACATAGATGTATGCACAGTTGAAATAAAAGATGAAAAGACAAAAATCCAAACCAGTGACTAGGTGGGCAAACACCCTCGGTGGATGCAATACAGTCACTGTGGCCAGTAGTATCAGGAAGAATACATAGATTACCAAAGCCAGCAACAAGGGTGAGAGGTACACAGGCATTGCAATTCATGTTTTTAAGACAATTGATTATTTTAAAAAGGATTTCTTTTATATGTACATTATGATGGTTTTTATTAAACTAATAACAATAAACTCTCATTTCATTTCATTTCACAGGCATTGCAAGTGGGAGTAGGTTTGGCAGGGCCCGTGAATGAAAAGGGCAGCATTGTGGGGATGAAAGGGGAAGGGGCGAATAGGAAGAGAAGGGTTACTCTGGGAGGGAGAAAGAGAGATACACCCCAGACAAGGATGCCCACAGCATGGGAAGACAGCAGTGCGGGAGGAAGAGGAGGCAGGGAAGTGGCGGCATGACAGTTGGGCCATCGGGGGCCAGGTGGCAGAACAGGAGCAGGGGGAAGCCAGTAAGAGGGGGAGGAGGTGGGAGGAGTGGAGCCTATGCAAACCAGCAGGCATACAAACCGTCCACCCCAACAAGCAAACAGAAGATACACTAATAAATTGACTGTCAACAGGCCGGGGTCGGAGGGGCTGGTACTCCGTACCCCTCCCCATAAAGGTACGGGTATGGCGGCATATCAGGCATGTAGGAAAGTAGGATCTGCTTCTTATGGTTACCCCCACTTTTTGCTTGATGTTACACTGTTTTGACTAGTCTGACTGGGCTCATGCTAATCAGGACCCCAGTCTATCTGCTTTCTCCTTAAAACATTATGCCATGTACTTTGGTACACTCCAGATTGAATACTGGGGTACCCTTATAAGTCCCTAGTATATGGTACACATGTACCCAGGGCATAGGTACCCCAGAGGCCTCTCATGGGCTGAAGCATGTATTATGCCACCCATGAGAGGCCATGCAAAATGGAACTACAGGTCTGCCATTGCAGCCTGTGTAAGCTGGTGCTTGCACCACTTACTTTAGATATAGGTTCACTATATCTATAGTTCACTTCACTTAAAACTTGTAAGTCACCCCTATAGCAGGCCTTAACAATCCTGAAGGCAGGGTGCTGGGTTTTAAGTGAGAGGGTGCCCCTGCATGAGCAGAGCCCCTCTACAGCCTTTGGAGACCATTCTCCCGGGTTGTCTGTGTCTCAGCCAGACATATAGGTAGAGGTGCATTATAACCTCGCGGTAAATGCTATCTCGAAAACGGCTGAAATAAAACTTGTCGTGTTTGGTATCAAATACCTTGGAATCATACCTCCACACCAGTAACCGGTGTGGAGGTATGATTCCACCC
This sequence comes from Calotriton arnoldi, assembly GCA_963921515.1. Lineage (NCBI taxonomy): Eukaryota > Metazoa > Chordata > Amphibia > Caudata > Salamandridae > Calotriton > Calotriton arnoldi. The sequence continues at coordinate 670,355 of CAWUFW010009537.1, forward strand.
TTCTGAAGCGAGCTTCGTGGGGTCACTGGTCTTTCCGGTGCTAGCCTTCTCGACCCGGTCAGCACAAAATGGATGCTGCCGACCAGAGACACATTTCTGCCCTCCTGCTGCTGAGCGCCGCTCGAGCAGAGGAAGGCAGCACAATAGGCATCCTGTCACAGGGAGGTGTATCCACCTCCCAGACAGGATTTAGTGTATTGGGGCTGGGTGGGTGCACTTCCAAAGTGCCTGAAAGTCTGCACCTGGGGCACATTTGGTGTCCCTGTGCATAGTCCAGCTCAAACCAGTTCTGTGAGCCGTTGGCTCCTGCTCTGGCGTCAAACTGGATAAAGGACATGGGAGTAAGCTCCCCTCTGTCCTGACCCTCCCCTAGGAGGTCCCCTGAATCTGTCCAACCCTCTACCGTGGGTACATAAGGGCTTACCTGGCTGTAAGACTTTAGATTTTATGTGGATAAGATTCTGCAAAAAGAAACCACTGACCTTCGACCGTCTGGACACTCTGGACTTCGCTGGACTTCGACTGGGCCCGACTTCGTCTCCTTCTCCGTCCAAAGCATCGCCTGTGCCCTTGCACCATGCAGGCTCCATGCAGGACCTATGGAACACTAAGGACAACTGAAGAATCTCCCTTGGGGAGAAGGAGTCACTGCCCTGCATTCGCAGGCACCGTAACACAACTGACCGGTCTGCTGATCCTGAGCTCCTGTGGACTCCAAAGGCTCCAGCAACACAGGAGGTGGGTTCTAAAGTTCCTTGAGGTTGAGCTGCCCTCTCACCGAGTTTTAGGCCAGTATCCCACTTGGGGACCACATAACCCGAATCCCTGTGCATTGCGTACTTTTGCAAGTGCATATGCTTGTTGGTGATTCCCGAGCTTGTGCATTGGACTCCATGTAGTCCTGACCATGAGCAGTATTACCACCAAAGAACTCCAGCCTCCCCACACCGAGTGCTCCATGGGCTGGTACTTTGTGATCTTGCTCAAGGACCCCTCGCAACTCCTGGTCATTCGACCTGGGGGTCCTCTTGAGGGCCATCTTGATTTCTATTGGGCTTACCTGGTTGCTCCAGATGTGCCCTGACTCTCCATTGCTTGGTGAGTCTACTGGACCTTGCTTGTCCACCGTAACCTGCTTGACCTTCCTGCGTGGGTTGCTGTTGCCAAGGCTTGTTGGTGCTCCAGCCAGACACTGACCCTTCAGCACTCGACATCCTTCGTGGGACAGCTCGCATCTGGCTCCTGGTAATCCTCAACGTTTCCTGGACCTCGTGGCTGCAGAGTCAAGCATCCCTTCTTCGCACCTGAAGCAACCGACAACTGTGGGCATTCGTCTGCCGAGCCCCTGGTCACCCTGAAGTGACCCAGACTCTGTCACCTCTGCTTTTAGGCTCCTTCCATCATGAATCCACCCCTGGATTCCTATGGACACTCTCTTCCTTCCCGATAGCAGCTCTTCTTTGAAGCCCTCCATTGAAAATGACGGCGGTTTCCGACACCACTCCAGACCTATGCACCCGGCTCCTCTGGGATAGGTAACTCGGGTACTCTGGTATCCACGAGTGGGGTGGCTCTCCAACCTCCTACGTTCCAAAGGGTTTCCTCGAAGTCCACAGAGAAGGGTCCTTAAACTTTAAAATTGTAACTGTGACTTCCCCATAGAATTGTACGGAGCCCGCGGTCGTGTTAACACACTGCACCCGTCCTCCGTGGGGTCCCTTTCTACTCACTTTGGGTGGTTCCTTGGGGTCCCAACGATTCTACGTGTTCTAGACTCAGTCTTGACTCCAGTCGTGGTTCTTATACCACTATTTTAGTATATGGTTGGGTCTCGCCCGAGAGCCCACTGTGTATTGTGCTACTTACAACTGTTTCTTTGCTACTGTATTGTGTGCTTTGTGTTGTATCCTCGTGTAGAGTTTACTAAGGAGTGTTATTTAAATAAATACATATTTTTATAACTACTGTGTGGTTCTCCTTTCATTTAGTTAATACTAAAGGTGATATTCTGGTAAAACAAGCTGCTTTACATTCCTTCAAGATTAAGCCTGAAGGCTGCTCTCCACAGCTACCACTAGGATAGCTTTCCTAAGGTTATCTTTGACCTCATACATCATAAGGGTCATTTGGACTGGTGCAAGGTGCCCACTTTAATTAGTGGACAGCATATACCAGGCCAACTTCTCACAAGGCGTTTGTGCACCGTCGTGGTCCCCACACTTTCAAGCCAGTCCTGGGTAGGAAAAGCCAGGGTGGACCACTGACAGAGGATGCATAACTTAGCAACAGTCAGGAAGGAGCCCATCCATCAAACCTTGTGGGAGGAAATGCTGGCACGCCACATGTGTAGTGGAGGATAACCAAGGTAGCCTGGAGGGGGGTGGCGTGACCAAGCGTGTCCTGCAGGCGATGATGAACACCAGCCCAGAAGGGTGCAAGAGCCAGGCAGGACCAAAGGATGTAAAGAAAGTCACAGTCCGGGGCCCAACATTGCCAGCAATCCGATGTAGATGCCAGCTGCACCCTGTGGACCCCAGCCAGTAACCAATGCCAGCCTTGTAAAATCTTGACATAGCAGAACTTCATCCTAAACTCCCACAACCTGTGATTGTGGGAGCAAGCAGGACGGACCAACGTTCCGGGGAATAGTCAAGGAGAAAACGTTTCTACCAGCGAATTTGGACCATGCGTTCCAGGGATGCAGAGAACAGTTTAGACACTAGCAGCCTGTAAAGTTCAGAGGCTAGTTTTTTGTTCGAGCTCCAGAGCACCAGGTAGGCATGGAGAAAGGAGGGGAAGGCCAGGATCCAGCATGTAATTGAGAGTAAAGCCAATGCTGGAGCTGAAGATAGCACCAGAAATGAGAGTGCAGTATGCAGTGTTTGCAACAATGCTCTCAAAAGACCGAAGGGTATACTCATTCAGAAGAAGACAGATCTCCGAGATTCCAGCTCGGGACTACTTGGGCCACCACAACGGTAGGCAATCGATCTTGATGAAGCCATTGTGCCACAGGGGCGCCTCCGGCTACAGAAAGCCATCTTTCTTCAAGAGGGCATGAGTCAAACTCCAGTACCCATGAATTGCCAACAGCTTGGGGTTCCGCGGATCACGGGATGCCCGTGGTACCACATAGAGAACGAGAGGCCGGTGTTAGCAGTATGAAGGCTCTTCTCAATTCCTAGCCACAAAGGAACTTCGCAGTGCGGAAGGAAGTGATACGCAACCTGAGACAACTGATGGGCCCCATACGAGGGTCAAAAGTGGGGAAGACGGAGCCCCCTAGAAGATGTAGCAGCAGAGAGCTTAATTGGAGCAAGCTTCAGGGACAGAGGGCCCCAGACATATTTGCGGACCAGGGAGTCAAATTGCTGGAGAAGGCCAGCCAGTATATGAACCGGGAGATTGTCAAACAAGTAATTAAACTGTGGGGCCATCACCATTTTGACTTTCTGGACTCTGCCCCACAAGGATAGGTAGAAGGTTGACCATTTTGCAAAGTCCTGTTTCATCGAGTCCAGTAGAGGACGTAGATTGTCCTGAACAATGGAGAGAAAGTCCCTGTGTAGGAGACCCCCAGGTAGCGGAGTCCATGAGGCAGCCATGCTGTCGGCAGACAGGCCAGCAGCCACGGCTGCTGCAGGTAAGAGCGGTGGGGCTGACTGGGGGGGATTTCGAGAGAGGACCACAATGGAAAATGAAATAATAAATTAATTTTCCCTCCTGGTTATCTCTCGAAATCCCCCCCAGTCAGCCCCACCACTCTTACCTGCAGCGGCCACAGCTGCAGGCCAGAAACTATTCTGTGGTGTGGAGGGTCAATGGCATGGCCTCTATCTTGGCCCAGTTAATCTTATAGCCAGAAAAGTATGTAAAGGAGTCGACAAGATCCATATGGGCTGGAATCAATACCCCCTAGGTCAGTCTAAGTCAGGCGGATATCTTCCGCATACAGTAAAAGTTTAAGCTCCCCCGTACCCATCTGGAGCCTTGAATGTTGAGCAGAGCAACAAATTGCCACAGGCAGGGGCTTCAGTGCCAGGAGGAAGCAGAGAGGAGACATGGGCAGCCCTGCCTGGTGCCATGGGTAATAGAGACTGGATCCGAGAGAAGGGTGTTACAGTTGATCAAGGCTACAGGGGATTGGTAGAGGCAGTGGATTCTCTAGATAAACTTGAGGCCAATACCAAAGTAAGCCATGGCACGAAAAAGATAGGGCCATTCAACCTGGTCAAAGGCCTTCTCCACGTCAAATGAGAGCAGAGCTCATCCTGAGCTGACTTGGAGGACCAAAGGTCATGTGCCAGGGTACACAAGTGGTTACGGGAAGAGCGGTAGGGCACAAAACCCACCTGGTTATAATGTATCATGTATCAATAATCAGATGACCCGGCCCAGCCTGATGGCCAAATCCTTGGCCAGGAGTTTCACAACGCAGTTCAGTAGCAAAATGGGGCAGCAGTTAGCACAGTGAAGATGGTATTTATCCAGCTTGGGAATGAGGGAGATGTGTTCCTTATTAAATTCCAGAGAGAGGGAGCCTGTAGACATAGCCTCCCGAAACATGGCAGTAAGAATTAGGATGGTTAGGGCACACACAGCCCTGTAGAATTCCAGGGGAAATCCATCCTCCCTGGGGGCCTTAGCCGTAGCCAGAGATTTGACAGCCTGGGCAACCTTCTCCTCCAATATGAGGGAGTCCAGCACCTCTCTATCATTCCTAGGCAGGGTCGGGAGGCAGTGAGCCTACATGAATGCCTACACTCACGTGGTATCAGCCATAGTGTAAAGTGCAGTTTATAAGTCAGAGAATTCCTGCACAATATCCAGTAGCTGAGTCAGAAGAGATCCAGCGTCCAACTGGAGTGCCGGAATCACCAAGTGAGCTATCCGCCTTCTCACCATGCTCATATGTGTTCTGCTGTATGCGGGAAAGTGCCTTCTTCGCTGCCAATGTGTATAAGCTGTTGAGTTCAAGCTTCTGCGCCCCCTGGGCTGAGGGGCAGGACAGGCTTGGTATGCCTCCGGAAGAGTCTGGATGTCTTTTTCTAGTATAGTCCTCTTAGCAACAGCTTTGGAGCCTCCAGTGTCAGCCTCCCTCATTAACATGCCCCGGAGGTAACCTTACCTGCTGCTCACATGAGTTGGGAGGAAGATGCCGTCGGAGCATTGAGCTCGAGGTTTTCCTGAAGAAGAGCCTGAAGTCTTGATTTCTCCTCTGGAGATCTAAGCTGCAGGGTATTCAGGTTCCTGGGGTGGGTCAGTGGCCACGTCAGTTGAAGATCGAGAGTGAGGGCAATGGGAGCATGATCCGAGACCCCACCGACTTTGAGGTGGCAAGGGCGAGTCAGAGGCATGGCCGCAGCAGACACCAGGAACCATTCCAGTCACGACTCCAAACCGTGGGCCAGAGAGAGGTAACTATATTCCCTGTCCATAGGGTGAAGGAGTATCCACACATCATGTAAGGAGTGGTCATCCATGAGGTCGCGGAGCACAACCCTGTCATTATCCAGGCACCTGTCAGGTTTCCCCAACTTATCAAGAATTGGGTCCAGGATCAAGTTCCTGTCACCACCAATAATCAGTTTGTGGGAGCCAAATTCTGTAAGGAGCCTATGGAGATGGACAGCTAAGGGTGTTTCACCCCCCATGGGGGCATAGATGGAGCCAACAATAAGGGTCTGGTCCGCAAGTTTGATGTTTGCAAAAATATAGTGACTGAGGTCATCTGACCAGCATTTGAGAATGCACTCTGGAAGCCTCTTGTGGAATAGAACTGCCAGCAGGTTTTTCTTGAGGGGAGACATCCTGGTGCCATGCGCAGACAGGCCATCGTCAGATCTCGCAGAGAACAGATCCATGGCTACCTAATCTTGCTTGAGCTTAGCCGACTCCCCAACATGAGGTTCATTTTCTTTAGGAGAGCAAGTGTTTAGAGACTAAAAGTCCAGGTGTTTAGAGACTAAGAAGGTGAGTTTTTTTTTACGTTTGATTAAATGGATCATGCCACTCACATTAAGTGGCCATACAGAGAGATTCGCCATATGATGAGGAGGCATAAAGAAACAAATGGAGCAAGGGTTACAATCACAAAAACCAAGAAAAGATCAACCTAGCTTTGCTTTCGGTGGGGGTGACAGGTCACCACAGGGACCACCACTCCATGAAGATGCAGGGAGAGGAGCCAAATGGGCCAGGGGAGGGGGAGGCCGAATGACCGGAGGGAGCCAGTCATCGGTGAGGTAACGTCAAGGCTTAAGAGGAGACTTATCTCTGTCATGACAATGATCCAATTGGGCGTCCCTGTCCAAGTCCTGAGGTCTTGGAGGCTTCTCCATCTTCTGTGGTGCCGGTGATGGGAGAGAGGGAGTAGGGGAGGTATCCATGGGGAAGTTCCATTGGGTTTCCCTGCCCTCCAGCCACAATTCCAAGTGAGCAGGGTCCATGAATTTTCTCACTGTGCCATTGACCGTCACTAGCATGACAGCTTGTTCCAAGAGGCCAAAGCACAAGTCCAACTTCCGGAGTGTCGACTGCAAGGCTAGGAACTTTTTCAGTAAGATGCACATTACATAAGAGTAGTCCCCAGAGAAAGTGATCTGGTTCCCATCATTAGAGTACGGGCCATGCTTTCAGGCCTCGAGAAGGACCATAGATGCCTGCTGATGGTGTAGGAAACAGGCAATGATCAGGTGCGGTCCCTGTCGAGAAGAAACAGAACAGGAGACCGTACAATGAGCCTTTTCGAACTCCAGAGGGAAAGCGATTGACAGACCCAACAGCTGCAGGAAGAAAGACTTAAGGAACTGGAGGACATCCTGCAACTCAAAGGACTCCGGGACCCCAAGAATGTGGACATTGTTCCTGTGACTGCGGCTTTCTAAGTCGTTCAGTTTTTTCAGGTTCTTCCAGAGCTCAGTGCTCCGCCATCATCTCTGCCATCCGTAGATGAAGATCATCCAACTTGTCTTCCATAGTATCCATGCGGTGCCGCAATTACACCAGATTGCCTTTTAGTAGTTTAAGTTCTGCATTCGTTTCAGTAATGGCAGCTTCAACGGTAGCAATGAAGGTCTGTTTAGCTCCCAGGGTACTCTTGATGGATTCCAGGGTGATGTCCAATGTGGTGGGGAAGATGAAGCCAGAAGTGGATAGGTGGCCTGGGTAGGCTCCGCAAAAGTCAGTTGACAGGTCATATTTCCCAAAGCCATAGTGGCCCAAGGGAGAGAATCGCCGGCAAGGCCGGACGGGGCTGCCCAGGAGGGTCCAGGATTGGCCACTGGGGTGGCATGTGTGCAGGCTAAGTCCAAAAGGGGGGCCCGTAGAGCAAGGGTAGGGGCATTGGAAGCCCAGAGTACAGAGAGGCCAATGGAGAGAGAGGGGCCTTGAGGAAGCAGCTTGCCATTGTAGGGCACACAGGCAGCACCAGCACCCCTGAGGGTACCCAACCTGAGTCGTAGCGCATAATGCCACCTGGCGAAGGGCTCAACAGGGGGCGAAGGCCCCAAGAAACAGCAGCTGGGGGGGCTTGTGGAACAGTTTAATCTGCATGTAGGCCAGGTGCCAAGACACCCAGGCAGTGGCTTGCCGGGTCCAGCATCGCCGCAGCATCAGCCCAACCTCACAGGGAGCAGCCAAGGCCCTCCAAAAAACAACTCTGATGGTGACTCTCCAGGCCACCGCACTGGCAGCACCATTGGGAGGGAAGGAGCAAGGAACAGTGAGGGACCAGGAGCTAAGGCCACGGGGTCCAGAGGGAAGTCACTTGTGGGCCGCTGCAGGAGCGCGGCACCCAGAAGTAGATCAGTGTCTAGAAACCTTCTAGGGAGGGCCCCCCAGTGCCGGGGAGGGAAGTGGAAGGCCGGTGGGTGAGGTCCAGGCGTGGCGACTTGCCAGGGAGAAGACCAGCAGAATCAGCATCACACTGATGGTGGAAAGGCAGCTGAAAAACCTGCCCTGGTAGCTGTTTGCCTGTAAGAGACCGTCGACAAAACCACCAACACCTGTGACAGCAAGCCGGAAAAGGGATGGATGATGAAGCAAGGCCCGCCAATGTGAAGAAGCGTGGTGCGGCCAAGGCCCTGGAGGCCAGATGGCGTCGCTTTGTGAGCGAGGCAGCCCCCAGGTATCTTGCATAGTCGCTGGGAGGCAGGAGGACGGCCGCACACCTCGTGGCAAGGAAAGCAGCCGGAAAGCCTCCCATGGCCTGGGGAGGAAGCCATTTGAATTATTATTCATTAAGATACAAATAGTTCTGTGCAGTTCTGATATTTTAAAGCTATCTTTTAATTTTTATTACATTCAAAGTTTTTGGATAATTTTTTTCTTTTATGAAACTTTGTTAATATTTATTGTTTTATTCACAATTGCACTTAAACCCCCATAATGTATGCACTTTCACCAATGTTTATTAGACTGGTGTTATTAAAGTAAATCAGCCCTCACCCAATATACAAACTTTCCCCAATGTTTGGTAGATTGCAATTAGTGTATTAAATATGAACACCTCTCCACAATGTATGCATTTTCCTCAATGTTTAGAAGATTGGAGTTAAAATAGTAAATTTGACCCTCCCCCTCATTAAATGTGCATTCCCAGTACTTGTTGTGTTAGAGTAGTAAATTTGAACTCAATATATGCATGTTTCCCAATGTTTAAACTGAATATAGAATATTAAATCTGACCATCACTCTCCAATGTATGCACTTTCCCCAGTGTTTGTCAAAGTGGAGATAGAATAGTTAATCTGGCTACACCCACCCCAAAGTATGCTCTTCTTCAATGTTTGTTCTGTTAAACTGAATTTGTGAAGGATTTTAGTTAATTTGCTCTATTTTAATTGTTTTTTATGTGTTTAATCATTTTTCAAATTTATTTGACTAAATGTACATTTATTGTGGATACTGTTTAGGTATTGTAAACATATTTAATTTAAAATTATATATATATATATATATATATATATATATATATATATATACATATATATATATTCACTGAAAAAAACATAGATTTTAGAAACAGTTATAGTTAGTTGGACAGCTCACTCGTACAAAACCCGTGAAATTCCCCCGTTATAGTTAGTTCAGCTAACTATAACTCGCGCCCCCGCAATGCACTGCTGATGACGTCACATATTACATCACTCATGACATGGTCAGTGACATCACTGATGACATCACTGATGACATCTCAAATGACATCACTGATGACATCATCCAGTGACTGTGTGTTTCTGTAAAGTTTAAATATGTTTAATATATATAGGGAAAGGCGTATTGAAGAATGAGTGGGTGTATAAGTGTCTGAATGGATGATTTAGTAGGTGCGTGACTGACTCTATAAGTGAGTGATTAAACGTATCTTACTGAATGCATTGGTTAGTGACTAAACTGTGTGAATGTCTGTATCCGTCTGTCTGTTGGTGTGTAAGCAGCTGCATGGGTTTGCGAATAGCTACATGAGTGTCTACATGGGTTATTGATTGGTAGTCTGAGTATGTGTATGGGTGCCTGAGTGTTTGTGTGGGTGGGGTGTGTGTGACTCTGTGCATAGATGTGTGAGGGTGATTCCGTGGGTGCATGGTTTCAAGAGTGCATCTGTAATAGACTGTATGGGTGTGTGAGTGTGTGTATGGGTGTGTTAGTGAGTGAATGTATATCTCAGTTGTACATGTGTGAGTAACTACATATGTGAAAGGCAGTATATATGTGTGTTGGAGTGTATAAATGGCTATAAGTGAGAGTGTGTGATTGTGAGAGTGGCTGTATGGATGAGTGTGTACTTGTATCAGTGATTGTATAAGAGCGTAAGAATGTGCTAGTATTTGTATGAGTAAGTGAGCTGGTGTGTGTATAACTGTATAGGTGAGTAAATGGGAGTGTGATTAATTATTAGCATGAGTGACTAGGTGTGTGAGTACCTCTATGGATGAGTGGCGGTGTGTGAGTGTCTATATAGGTGTATGAGTGCATATGATAGTCCTGTACTGAGTGACCGTAAGTATGAGTGACTGTACGGGTGAGTGAGTGGATGTGTGTGTAGACCTAAGAATCAGTGAGTGTGTATGTAGTTATTGGTGTTGGAGTGTCTAAATTACAGACTGCCATTCTTAAAACCATAGAGTGGGTGTATCAAAAGTTATATTAGGGTGTGAGAAGATGCATGAAATTATCACATGGATGATGTTATCAGTGATGTCATCAGTGATGTCATTTGAGATGTCATCAGTGATGTCATCATTGATATCACTGACCATGTCATGAGTGATGTAATATGTGACGTCATCAGCAGTGCATTGCGGGGGCGCGAGTTATAGTTAGCTGAACTAACTATAACGGGGGAATTTCACGGGTTTTGTACGAGTGAAATGTCCAACTAACTATAACTGTTTCTAAAACCTATGGTTTTTTGAGTGAATTTCTAAGGTTTTGTAAATGCTAATTTCTAACTATAACATGCCTGAAACCTATGTTTTTTTCAGTGAATTTCAAAGGTTTTTTAAATGCTAATTTCTAACTATAATGTGTCTGAAACCTATGGTTTTTTCAGTGAATTTCAAAGGTTTTGTAAATGCTAATTTCTAACTATAACGTGTCTGAAACCTATGTTTTTTTCAGTGAATTACAAAGGTTTTTTAAATGCTAATTTCTAACTATAACGTGCCTGAAACCTATGGTTTTGTAAGTGAATTTCAAAGTTTTTTAAATGCTAGTTTCTAACTATGCCTACAGAGGTAGGACATGTGAAGAAAGGAGAAAAAACACACAGAAAGAAGCAAAAGAAATGCAGAAAGAAGCAACAGAAGTCCTCAAAGACGAAGAAAAGTGCAGGAAGAAGCAAGACATGTGCAGAAAGAACCAACAGAGGAGCAGAAAGAGGCCTTGTTACAAAATCATCCTCTGACCTCAGCTTTTTCAGACAGGTACTGGTGGTAACTGACTCTGACTAACCAGGCCTAGAGTCAGTGGTATGCTAAAAGACACTTAGAATACAGTGAAAACACCTACATACACTAGGGAACACTATGCGTTGGGGTACCCCTGTGATTAGCATGACCTTCTCTGTAAGGCCCTAGTACATAATAGCGATACCAAAGGGGATGATGGACAGAGCGTTAGAGCAAATCAAACACTCACCCCCAGTCAACTGATCTGAGTTTAATCCATCATCATTCTTTAGCTCACTCCACCACCCCAGTTCAGACATGGCCATATGCAAATCAGTCTGACCCTGTGCCTCATGGGAACAGTCCAGCCCGAACTGCCAAGCCATGTCTTCCCTGGACCAGAAACAAGCATCCTGGGACCGGTTTCGGGTTCAAAACCCTCATCAGCCAGGCTATCTTGAATCCAGTGGCAAAGTGAGCAAGGGACCCACGTCTGGGCATACCCTGCCAACTTAGGGCGAACAAAGCGATACTCAAAGGGGATGATGGACGGAGCGTTAGAGCAAATCAAACACTCACCCCCAGTCAACTGATCTGGGTTTAATCCATCATCATTCTTTAGCTCACTCCACCACCCCAGTTCAGACATGGCCATATGCAAATCAGTCTGACCCTGTGCCTCATGGGAACAGTCCAGCCCGAACTGCCAAACCATGTCATCCCTGAACCAGAAACAAGCATCCTGGGACCGGTTTCGGGTTCGGGTTCAAAACCCTCATCAGCCAGGCTATCTTGAATCCAGTGGCAAAGTGAGTAAGGGACCCACGTCTGCGCATACCCTGCCAACTTAGGGCGAACAAAGCGATACGAAAGGGGATGATGGACGGAACATTAGAGCAAATCAAACACTCACCCCCAGTCAACTGATCTGGGTTTAATCCATCATCATTCTTTAGCTCACTCCACCACCCCAGTTCAGACATGGCCATATGCAAATCAGTCTGACCCTGTGCCTCATGGGAACAGTCCAGCCCAAACTGCCAAGCCATGTCTTCCCTGGACCAGAAACAAGCATCCTGGGGACCGGTTTCGGGTTCAAAACCCTCATCAGCCAGGCTATCTTGAATCCAGTGGCAAAGTGAGCAAGGGACTCACGTCTGGGCATACCCTGCCAACTTAGGGCGAACAAAGCGACATCCAAAGGGGATGATGGACGGAGCGTTAGAGCAAATCAAACACTCACCCCCAGTCAACTGATCTGGGTTTAATCCATCATCATTCTTTAGCTCACTCCACCACCCCAGTTCAGACATGGCCATATGCAAATCAGTCTGACCCTGTGCCTCATGGGAACAGTCCAGCACAGAACTGCCAAGCCATGTCTTCCCTGGACCAGAAACAAGCATCCTGGGACATATTTGGTATCGCTAGTACATAATAGGGCAGGGGGATTAAAACTACCTCTTAAAACGCGCCACTGGCGCGTTTGCACACTGGTGAAGGGAGGGGGGGGCCTGAGGTGACATGTGTGCAAACACGCCCTGTAGCCGTTTTAAGTTGGGGGATAAAGTCCCCTTGAATCCTGAGGGTCCCTGGGGGCTAACTAACCCACCAGGTATGTCCAGTAAGTGCCACAGAGTTGCATTGCAGAGAGGTGTAAAATGGGGCATGGCCTCGGACCACCTCTCTGCAACGCAGCTCTGTGGTGCTTACTGGAGGTACATGGTGGGCTAGTTGGACCCAGGGACTCTCAGGATTAAAGGGGACTTAATTCCCCAACTTAAAAGGTGCCACAGGGCGTGTTTGCACACATCACCTCTGGCCCCGCCCCCTCCCTTTACCACTGCGTAAAGGCGCCCTGTGTCACGTTTTAGGTTGGGGGATTAAGTTCCCTTGAATCCTGAGAGTCCCTGGGTCCAACTAGTAATGGGGTAATCATGGGGGAGGTGGGCTGCGTGGCCCCCCTCCTGGGCCAATAATGGCCCCGGGGACCCCATCCCCTGGGGAATGGCCTCTCATTGTGGACCGTGGGGGGAGCCCCAATGCCCCCACGGTCCCAGCTGGCTCCCCGCCTCCTGCGGGAGCCGGCATTGCTTTTTCACACAGGGAGCTGCTAAGATGCAGCTCCCCATGTGGAAAAGCAATCGGCTTTGGTTTTTGGAAGAGAGAGCAGGTTTCCCTCACTGCCATATCAAACTGAAGTGTCCCGGGGTTGGGCACCCCGGGACACTGCAGGAGCCGGCCCTGGGGGGTGGCGGTCCCCAGGGACATCACTGGCTCCAGGTGGGGGCCGCGCGGCCCCCTACCAATCTGTACATAGCCCCGGGTAGGTGGTGGTCCCCGGGGCTCGGGGGTCCTTAACGGACCCCCTAATTTACATGTTAGTGCCCCGGGGAGGTGGCGGTCCCTGGGGCATGTTTGGGGGCTGCTCGCCCCCCCACACAGGTACATTTATTTTTAAAAAAAGAAGCCCCGGGGGTGGCGGTCCCCGGGGCTGCGGGGGGCCTCAGAGGCCCCCCCAACTTTATAAAAACAAGCCCCGGGGGTGGCGGTCCCCGGGGCTGCGGGGGGACCGTGTGCCCCCCGCAAATATTTATGCAAAGCCCCGGGGGTGGCAGTCCTCAGACCAGTGTGGGGGTATTGGGACCCCCCACACATTTTTTTTTCACTGCCCCCGGGACCTGGCCCAACCAGGAAACTTTCAAGATAGGAGCGGACCGGAGCGGGCCATAAGTTTTGAAAATTTCGCGAAGATTCGTCAACCGGCGCCAAAGTTATTGGGAAAAGAATGCTACGAATTTCCTATGGATAATAGGTCCTAACTATAACTATCTACTGGCGACCGCCAGTAGATAATATATATATATTATCTACTGGGGGTCGCCAGTAGATAGTTATAGTTAGGACCTATTATCCATAGGAAATCTGCAACATTCTATTTGAAATAACTCTTGCGCCGGTTGACGAATCTTCGCGAGATTTTCAAACTTTGTGGCCCGCTCCGGTCGGCTCCTACCCTGAAAGTCTCGTGGTGATTTGTCAAGCGGGGGCCGAGAAAAAAGGGGGGTCCCAAAACGTGTTTTCCCCTTGCAATTTTCCATAGGAAATTTAGACATGGCTACAGCCCGAACTGCTGAACGGAATTACACCAAATTTGGCAAAGAGGTAGTTCTTGGTTCAGAAAGAACCCTTTTTGTTAAATGGTGTAAATCCGTTCAGTAGTTGCTGAGAAAATCAAAAGTAAAAACACATATATATCTATGGCCGCGGAGGATCCGCGCACCCTGTGCGCACCCTCCCGATCACGAGCTGTATGCTAATTGGCTGTCAACACTCCAATCCAGGAATTGTTGGCAGCCATCTTGTTCCTCGGTAGAATCGAGGCACAAGAAATCATAGAAACAAGTGCGCAAAACGCAAAAAGGGGGCAGGGTAGAAACACCCTGACCCCCTAGGCCTGCTCAGGGGGTCCCACAAGGACCCCCAGGGCCACAAAAAGCATTTTTTGTTTTAAAAAAAAATCGGCGGGATGCGCGGATCCCGCTGTGAAAAAAAAAACGAAGCGCAGGCTCCCGCGCTCGTTGTTATTTGGCCCCCGGGTGGGCCAAGTCCCGGGGGCATGCGGGGGTTTGTTAATATTAGATGAGGGGGCCTCTAAGGCCCCCCCAAGCCCCGGGGACCACCACCCCCCGGGGCTTCAACTAAATAATGGTGGCGGGGGCACACGGCCCCCCGCAGCCCCGGGGACCGCCACCCGCCGGGGCTTCTTTTTAAAAAAATGTGAACACCTGTGTGGGGGGGCTCGAGCCCCCCCACATGCCCCGGGGACCGCCACCTCCCCGGGGCCCTAAATATGCAGATTGGGGGTCCGTTACGGACCCCCCGAGCCCCGCGGACCACCACCTCCCCGGGGCTTTGCAAATGTTGGGAGGGGGGCCGCTCGGCCCCCCTCCTGGAGCCCTCCATGGCCCTGGGGACCGCCACCCCCCAGGGCCGGCTCCTGCAGTGTCCCTGGGTGCCTACCCCTGGGACACTGCTGTTTGCAATCACAGGACGGGAGCCTCGCGGCTCCCGTCCTGTGATTGCAAACTGCTTTGGATATTGGGAGCGAGAGCAGGGAAACCTGCTCTCGCTTCCAATATCCAAAGCACATTGCTTTTCCACACGGGGAGCTGCATGTTAGCAGCTCCCCATGTGGAAAAGCAATGCCGGCTCCCGCAGGAGGCGGGGAGCCGGCATGGTCTGTGGGGGAGTTGGGGTCCCCCATGGACCCCAAAGGTTAGGGCCAGCCCCGGGGATGGGATCCCCGGGGCAAGTAGGGCTCGGGAGGGAGCCACGCGGCCCCCTCCCCAAAAATAATTAAAAATAAAAAAGCCGGCCCCGGGGGATGGGTTCCCCTAGGGCCAATAGAGGCCTTAGGAGGGGGGCCACGCAGCCCCCTTCCTCAAAAAATAAGTTTAAAAAAGTGGCCATGCCCGGGGCTCCCCGGGGCCGGAATCAGCCACGGGAGGGGGGCCACGTGGCCCCCTTCCCCTACAGTATTTAAAAAAAAAAAAAGAAAAAAGGCATCAGGCCCTGGGGGATGGGGTCCCCAGGGCCCCAAAAGTAAAAGAAGGGGGCCACACAGCCCCCTTCAAAAAACAAAAAAGAAAGAAAAAGACGCATTGAGCGTCAGGCCCCGCCCTCCCTTAACCACTCTGCAAACGCGCCCTGTGGCGCGTTTTAAATTGGGGAAATAATTCCCATTCAATACTGGGGGTCCCTGGGGCCAACTAGCCCACCAGGTACTTCCAGTAAGCGCCACAGGGCTGGGTTGCAGAGAGGTGGTCCAGGCCACGCCCCTTTTTACACCTCTCTGCAACGCAGCTCTGTGGCGCTTACTGGAGGTACCTGGTGGGATAGTTGGACCCCAGGGACCCTCAGGATTCAAGGGGACTTAATCCCCCAACTTAAAACGCGCCACGGGGTGTGTTTGCACAGTGGTGAAGGGAGGGGGCGGGGCTAAAGGTGACATGTGTGTAAACAGGTCCCGTGGCGCGTTTTAAGATGGGGAATCAAATCCTCTTCAATCCTGAGGGTTCCTGGGGGCCAACTAGCCCACCAGGTACGTCCAGAAAGCGCCACAGAGCTGTGTTGCAGAGAGGTGTAAAAAGGGGCGTGGCCTCTGAACACCTCTCTGCAACGCAGCTCCCTGGTGCATACTGGAGGTACAGGGAGGGCTAGTTGGACCCCAGGGACCCTCATGATTCAAGGGGACTTAATACCCCAACTTAAAACGCGCCACGGGGCGCATTTGCACAGTGGTGAAGGGAGGGGCGGGGCTTCAGGTGACATGTGTGCAAACAGGCCCCGTGGTGCGTTTTAAGATGGGGAATTAAATCCCCTTCAATCCTGAGGGTCCATGGGGCTAACTAGCCCACCAGGTACGTCCAGAAAGCGCCACAGAGCTGCGTTGCAGAGAGGTGCAAAAAGGGGTGTGGCCTCTGAACACCTCTCTGCAACGCAGCTCTCTGGCGCATACTGGAGGTATCTGGTGGGCTAGTTGGCCCCTAGGGACCCTCGGGATTGAGGAGGAATTAATTGTCCAACTTAAAAGGTGCCACAGGGCGTGTTTGCAGACATGTCACCTCAGGCCCCACCCCCTTCCTTCACCATTGTGCAAATATTCCTCTAAAATCAGCCGAACTGCGAATTCCGATTTACTCACCTGTTATCAGGAGAGACCTCAGTGCTGCATCTTTGAGCCCAGTACTGATCCTGAAAAGTAATTTTAACCATACTTACCAGTAACTTGAATTTCCTTCCATAGGATATCATTGACTGGTTTCACTTGGAAATTCTTCTAAGTGTGGAGTTTTGGAACTTTATAATATTCCTCTAAAATCAGCCGAACTACGAATTCCGATTTACTCACCTGTTATCAGGAGAGAACCCAGTGCTGCATCTTTAGCACAGCACTGACCCTGAAAAGTAATTCTAAGCGTACTTACCAGTAACTTGTATTTCCTTCCATAGGAATCCATTGTCTGGTTTTCAGCAGAAAAGTTTGTGTCGATTTTCACAAACTACAAATATTCCTTAAAATCGCCTGTATGACTTAAACGCATTCTTTCAACTGTTTACAGGAGATGCACCAGTGCTGGATCCAGGATCCACCACTGAGTAAGAAAAAGTAACGATAACACTACTTACCTGCTAAGTGAATTTCCTCCCATAGGATAACATTGGTGATTCTATGTGAAAAAGTTTCTAAGTGTCAAGTTTTAAAATACAATAATATTCCTTAAAAATCACTACTGTAACCAAAACGCTTTTACTCAACTGTTTACAGGAGATGTCCCAGGACTGAATCTAGGATCCAGTCCTGTGGTTAGAAAAGTAATCCATAAAGTAACTAATTGCATTTAACTAGAAATTCACATTGAGCTCAATGTTGCATTGTGTTTGAAATTGTGTTGCCCATTGCAACAACTGTAACTACTGTACTTAAAAGTCTATTGCCTATTTGCAAAGTATTTAAACTAAAGTAATTCATTCTGAGAAAGTATATTTTGTAATGTAATGTATAATGTAATTACAATGTAATTTAAAAAATAAAATATCTAAAAATAAATAGTTTAAAAAAATGTAGTAAATCATTATCAAAAAATAAATATAACAATTAATACATTTAAAAATTGTCATTTACAAAACCTTTGAAATTCACTGAAAAAAACCATAGGTTTCAGACATGTTATAGTTAGGAATTAGCATTTAAAAACCTTTGAAATTCACTGAAAAAACCATAGGTTTCAAGCACGTTATAGTTAGAAATTAGCATTTAAAAACCTTACAAATTCACTGAAAAACCATAGGTTTTAGGGAAAGTTATAGTTAGTTGGACATTGCACTCGCACAAAACCCGTGAAATTCCCCCGTTATAGTTAGTTCAGCTAACTATAACTCGCGCTCCCGCAATGCACTGCTGATGACGTCACATATTACATCACTCATCACATGGTCAGTGACATCACTGATGACATCTCAAATGACATCACTGATGACATCATCCAGTGACTGTGTGTTTCTGTAAAGTTTAAATATGTTTAATATATATAGGGAAAGGCGTATTGAAGAGTGAGTGGGTGTATAAGTGTCTGAATATACTGAATAACTATAACGGGGGAATTTCACGGGTTTTGTACGAGTGCAATGTCCAACTAACTATAACTTTCCCTAAAACCTATGGTTTTTTCAGTGAATATATATATATATATATATATATATATATAAATAAATATATTTAATATATTTTTAATGCTATGTATTTTGTTTTCTTTTCTTTAAAATATTCATTTTGTTAAAGATTTTTTTTAAAGTGAGAGCAAAACATAGAAAAAGAGACATCAAAAAATGAAATAAAAATATCACAATCTCAAGGGCTGGTCATAGTTCTGCCTTTTAGTAACTTTCAGTTCAAATTACTATCCAGTGGCCTGAGGCAAAATATTTTGTCAACTGAAGCAATGTCAGATTTGGGTACTATGAGCTCAAACCAAAGCTAACTCATGCTAGGAATTGGTTTCAGCTTTGTAAGTTGTTGAACTCACTTCTTAACCCCTTGGGTGCATCGGACGCGCAGGAGCCGTCCGACGCAATAGTGCTCATGTGCATCGGACGGCTCCCGTGCATCCGATGACATGGCACAGGAAACCCCTCTGGTGCGGGCTCCTTAGGGATTTCCTTTCCTCCCAAACAGCCTTGGGAACTGGGGAAGAGCTCCCCCATCGCCCGAGGCTGCTCAGTTTCTTTCACTGAAATGACGATCAGAGCGCACGTCGCGCTGACATCTTTTCAGTGAAAGTGAAACTGAAATGAGCCTATCGCTCATTTCAGTTTCACTGCTTTGGTGCTCAGGGGGCTATCTCAGCCCCCTGTGCAACGAGGCAGAGAGGAGATGTATGATTGGAAAGGGGAGAATCTCTCTAGTGGATCCCGGCTTGGGGTTCGCTTCAGGAGGGAGATCCCCAAGCAGGGATCCATCACTAGATACCAGGGAGGGGGGAGCGGCCCCTTGGGCAAAGGGCTTTGCTCCCTCCAAATAAACTTGGGCAAATTCAATCTTTCAGCACAGTAGATACCAGGGTTTTTTGTTAATAGTATTTAGGGGCGGGGGCTGCCCTAAATGGGCATGCCAATGGCCCCACCCCAAACAACCTCCACAGACTTCCTACCCTGCCCTATGGGGCAAATGAGGGGTATTATCCCCGATCTGGGCACCAGGGATTATTAATTTTTTGTTATAAAAGAAGGGTGGGGGCTGCCCACAAAAGGCAAGACCATGCCCCACCCAAATATATTAGCCCCCGATCTGCACAATAGGCACCTTTTTTTTAATGTCTTTAGGGCCAAAGGCTGCCCATATTATGCATGCCAATGCCCCCAACCCCCCCCCCCCCCTTCCCAAATTCACCAGTCTTTATCCCCGGGATGCAGATGGGGCAATAGCCCCCGATTTTCCCCCTGGGGGGGCAGAAAGCACACAAGAACCAGGTTTTTTTTTATGTAGATAGGGGTGGAGGCTGCCCAAAATAGGAATGCCAATGCCCCCACCACCTCAAAAAAAATTCCGTAGTCTTTCTGTGAGGAAAATGTGATTTGTTTTAGCCAAATTTGAGGTTTGCAGGGGATTCTGGATAGGAAAATGTGGGGAGATCCATGCAAGCCACACCTTCCTGGACTCCCCTAGGTTTCTAGTTTTCAGAAATGTCTTGGTTTGGTAGGTTTCCCGAGATGGCCACTGAGCCCGGGATCAAAAACGCAGGTGACTCCCTCGCAAAGCCAGGTAGTTTCGAGATCGATAATTTTAAAGTCTCCACAGTAAGTTTTGGGCCATTTCCTGTCACGGGCACTAGGCCTACCCACACAAGTGAGGTACCATTTTTATCTGGAGATCGGGGGGAACACTGGATGGTAGGACATTTGTTGTAGTATGGTGATCCTACAACTTTCCCACACAGAAAAGTGAGAAAAACTTAATTTGGTTAGCTAAATTTGAGGTTTGCAGGGGATTCTGGGTAGGGATATGTTGGGAGATCCATGCAAGCTGCACCTCCCTGGACTCGCCTAGGTGTCTACGTTTCAGAAATGTTTGGGTTTGGTAGGTTTCTCTAGATGGCAGCAGAGCCCGGGACCGAGAACCCAGGTTGCGTTTTGAGCCATTTCCTGTCACGGGCACTAGGTCTACCCACACAAGTGAAGTACCATTTTTATTGGGAGACTTGAGGGAATGCTGGGTGGGTGGAAGCTTGTGGCTCCCTGCACATTCCAGAACTTTCCATCACAGAAAAGTGAGGAAATGTGTTTTTTCAACATAGTTTGAGGTTTGCAACTGATTCTGGGTAATAGAACCTGGTGAGAGGTACACAAGTCACCCCATCCTGGATTCCCCTTGGTGTCCAGTTTTAAAAAATGTACAGGGTTGCTAGGTTTCCCTAGGTGCCGGCTGAGCAAGGGTCCAAAATCCACAGCGAGGCACATTGCGAAAAAAGGGTCCGTTGTCACTGGAAAAATGTGATGTGCTCATGTTGCTTTTTGGGCCGTTTCCTGTCGCGGGCACTAGGCCTACCCACACAAGCAAAGTACCATTTTTATCAGGAGACTTGAGGGAATACTGGGTGGGTGGAAGTTTGTGGCTCCCTGCAGATTCCAGACCTTTCCATCACAGAAATCAGAGGAAAATGTGTTTTTTTTTACAATGTTTGAGGTTTGCAAGGGATTCTGGGTAACAGAACCTGGTCAGACCCACACAAGTCACCCAGTCCTGGATTCCCCAGGGTGTCTAAATTTTAAAAATATACAGGTTTGCCAGGTTTCCCCATGTGCCGGCTGAGCTAGGGTCCAAACTCCACAGCTAGGTACACTGCAAAAAAAGGGTTAATTTTCACTAGAAAAATGTGATATGTCCATGTTGCATTTAGGGCCGTTTCCTGTCGCCGGCAGTAGGCCTATCCACACAAGTAAAATACAATTTTTATCGGGAGACTTAGGGGAACACAGAATTGTAGAACAAGTGTTATCACCTACTGACTTTCTATGCATTTCTGCCTTCCAAATGTAAGACAATGTGTAAAAAAAAAGTCACTTTGATAAATGGCCTTTAATTCACATGCTAGTATGGGTATTCACAATTTCGAAGATGTGTAAATAACTACTGCTTCTAAACCATGTATTTTGTTCCCATTTCTGAAATACATAGGTGTCCTTGATACCTATTTTTCACTTGTTATATTTTACCAAATGAATTGCCATATACCCGGTACACAATGAAAACCCATCACAAGGTGCAGCTCAGTTATTGGCTCTGGGTACCTCGGGTTCTTGGTGAACCTACAATTCCTATATATCACCACAACCAAAATGGTCCAGCAAATGCAACAGTATATTGCTTTTAAAAATCTGCCATAGTTAGAAGAAGTCACAGGTGAAATCGTTGGCACAAACAGCTGTTTTTTTCAACTCAATTTCAATATTTCTTTCATTTCAACTGTTAGTTTCTATAGGAAAATCTTGAAGGATCTACACAATTGATCCCTTTCTAAATTCAGAATTTCGTCTATTTTTCTGAAATGTATAGCTTTCTGGGATCCATTATTGCTTTCATACCAATTCCTACCACTAACTGGAAGGAGGCTGAAAGTACAAAAAATAGTAAAACTAGGCTATGTCCCAGTGAAATGCCAAAACTGTGTAGAAAATGTTGGTTTTCTGACAAAAGTCTGCCTGTCCCTGAAAGCTGGGAAGATGATGATTTCAGCACCACAAACCCTTTGTTGATACCATTTGCAGTGAAAAAAACGGCGCTTTCTTCTGCAGCACTTTTTACCCATTTTTTCTAACAAAAAAAATTGTTTTGGGCTAATTTCTGGGTCCCCTCCAGGGGAATCCACAAACTTTGGTCCCTTTAAAATCTTCAGGATGTTGGAAGAAAAGGATGCAAATTTGGCGTGGATACCTTATATGGACAAAACGTTACAAGGGCCGAAGCGCGAACTACCCCAAATAGCCAAAAAAGGCTTAGCAGAATAGAGCACACATAGAGAAAAAATGAGGAGAAATAAAAGTATTTCTCCTCATTGCACCACCATTATACCTCCTCTGGGGAGGCATACGTTTTTGGCACTGCCTCAGATTTACGATTCCTTGTAAATCTAGGGCAGTGTCAAAAATCCATGGGTGTTGCTGAGAACGCCCACAGCAACACCTACTGCATGCCACTTTAACACGGAGAACTGCGTCAGAGGGAACAATATTTACAAGGCTGCGTTAAGCCGCACAAAGTGGCTTAGCGCTGCCTTGCAATTGTGGAGCAGGACACAGCGCCACTGGAGTCTCGCAAAAAGTGATCCTCCGGTGAGACAGGGACCTTGTAAATTTGCCCCACAGTGTGCTGCTTATTGAGGCAATGTCAAAGCTGGATGCATGCTGAGCCAAGACATGGTCTGGATATCAGGAACCTTATTACACAAAGTGCGCCGGGGCGCAATGGGTGTTTGTGCTCGATTTGCGCGCTTCTGGGGCACATTGGCAACAGATGCTTGTGCGGTCCCTACTGTAATACTGAAAGCGCTGGTGCACATACAGCGCTTTCTCAAGAGGGCGTTCCCTCATTTGCATGTGGGCGTTGCCCCTTGAAAATGAGGGAATCCCTTTGCCTCTGCGCCCATGCCGTACTATAGACACCGGCGCAGAGGCAAAGAAGCTGTCAGGCGGCACACTGACAAGGGGCGCACTGTCAGTGCGCTCCCTGATTTCAGCCCTCTGGCGGGGCCAAGGAGGGTCCTATGGACCTCACAGACATCCCCTTGCAGGCAGGTGCAGTCATTCACTGCACCCCCCTGTAAGGGAATCTCTAATCCCCTTTAAAGGTTCAGGAGGCTTGCCTTCTGCACAGTGAAACACAGAGCGGCTGCTTCAAAGCTGCTCCATTTTTCACTTGAATGCACTGCCCCAGGGCAGCGTGAGTTTGCAGCTGCCCTGGGGACAGCGCATTCTATGTCATAGGGCACAGTTTCCCTGTTTGCGCCCTGCGTACCTGTTTTATGGTGTACTGCTCACAAACAGGGAAAGTGCAGCCTATACATAATAGGGCCACTGGCCTGGATATCTGATTGAATAATTTAAACCCACAGGTTTTAATTGTTGGAATGCCGGGCACATCTTTCTTATCATAAATAAATCTGAAAAGGGAGCCTTCCTGAAGCAAGGACTCAAAGATGTCGTGATGACAGCATTTTAAATCGTTTGGCAAAAACTCATTTTTTGTACATCTTCCCAACTTGTTCAATGGAACACAAATCATTTTTTTCTAGATTAGTGTGTTCTGCTCTTCTTCTAGGGAAATAGCTGGAGCCCCCATTTAGTCCACAGTTAGTTTTTTGAAGCAGGTTCCCTCAGCAGTCGGTATTCTATAAAAATAAAACAGGTTCAAGAATTTGTGCAGACCATGTCAGGAAATCTGCTGTTCTAAACCTGGAGCAAAGTCCTGGGAACAGACATTCAGGTCTGAGTGTATCAGAAAGTCCTTTCATTTTCTATAGTAAAAATAGAAACAATTCAAACATAAGGCAGGAAGACTTATATTTCCGGGTTACAAGGAGGTTTTCAGTACCAGTTGGCCAAGGAACAGTATTTAATTGTTTAACATTTTGGGTGACCCCAGGCCAATTTAGAATGTTTTTCCACTCACCTTTACTACAATGTGATGTGTTTCAGGGCCTAGGAACATTAAACCTTTCTCACGGGACTTTGTGAGTGAAAATTCAGCATGTGTGAGGACTGTCTTGAACTAAGAAGCTCCGACTGTGCTAGGATCTCACTAGATCAGTAAAGTCTTCTTCAAAGTGATTCAAGCACCATCTGGCAACACTCGTGTGGAAAATCATATTACATATGGAGACTCTCGATCTGCCAGTGACCCTCTCTTGAAATACATGAAGTGTGTTCTTCTATTTTCACTCATAAATAACCAAGCAATACGACTAGATTAAGCCACCTGAGGGTACCTGGCCATTTTGTATGTTTTCTTTATGGATTGAGTGGCAGATATGTTTCAAGTAAACCACCAGTAGATGTGAAGTGAAACTTGTCTGTACAAGGAGAGGGTGTGGCTTAAGGGCTAGGGCGGCCAACTTTGAAACAGTGGAAGCAGGCTCCAGTCTGGCGGGAGGTTCTAACATCCGGTGAGTCTGGACAAATCACATGGGGCCAGATATACAACCAGTTTTTGCGTGCACAAACGGGTTAGCGACCCTTTTGCGCACGCAAAAACCTACATGGCCATGTCCAAACACTATTTTGCGACTCGCAAAATACTATTTTGCGACTCGCTATTAGGAAGGGGCGTTCCCTTCCTAATAGCCACTCTCTAGCCATGTATGAATGTTTTGCGACCACCCTCTTCAAGAGGGTGGTAATGGAGTCGCAAATGGGAAGGGGCCCCCAGGGGACCCCTTCCCCTTTGTGACTGGCTCTAAAATATTTTTTAAGGGCAGGGAGTGGTCACAGGGACCACTACCTGCCCTTAAAAAACTGAAACGAAAACGTTTCATTTTTTTTTTTAAATGCAGCCAGTTTTCCTTTAAGGAAAATGGGCAGCAATAAAAAAAAAACACTGCTTTATTGACAAGCAGTCCCAGACATGGAGGTCTGCTGAGCCTAGCAGGACACCATCCCTGGGAGAGCCAGTCATTCACAATGGGGTCGCAAATTGCGAGTGGCTCATTAATATTCATGAGCCTCGCATTTTGCGACCCCATTGGGAATCGCAATCAGTGTCTCTCACACTGTTGTACATTCCAAATTGAGCGCAAATTGCGTGTTGCAATTTGGAATGGTCGTACATCTGGCCCTTAATCTCCCCGTGCCTAAAAATGAATCTGTCCGTCTGTAATGTAATTGGTACTCATGTAAAGCGCTCTGATTCCTTCGTGTTGAATTAGCGCAATATAAAACTGCAAAAAAATAAGATCTCAGCCCAAACATGAATTTAATTTGCCTTTCAAAGTTTTTATTTGAAGCACAAAACACTACATCTCAAAAATGACACTAACACAGGTCCACTAAATATGAGCAGAGATGTGATTTCTTCAGTTTAAATTGCATTTCCTACATCATTTTACTGCTATCTGCATTTACCAAACCAGAGATCCAAAGCAAAGTGTTATACCTGCTGCTCAGCCAGTGTGACTGTGATGAGAGAATGTTGGTGAGTGTGTGAGTCAGTTGGTGGATGAGCTGAGCAGCAGGAAGGCTTCTCCTGGTGGGGCTCCGCTTAACATCTTATCCTGAATAAATCTACTTAAGCAATCAACATGAACTGGACCTGCTTTCTTTCTACCACACAAAGGTTTCCTTTTCTCAGCTTAGCATACAACTTGACTGGAAAGGCTTTATTTTGAGGATGATATATCCATAAATGACTTCAGACACAGAAGAGGCTGTGCATTTGGCACCCATTCGTGTGAATTGTGATGTCATTGGTGCTGATATCTCACAAGATGCATCAAACTGCTTTACAATTATATATCCTGAAATACACTGCTAATGACCCTATGCATGAAATGATAGGTGGTGAACAATTGCATGATTATGTTAACCTCATACATGTCAACAATGACAACATTGGTGCTTCGCACAGGCATTAAGTGACACAGGTATGGCCTGTGGTCATGGCTTAGTGCTCCGTCATCATCTCTGCCATCCGTAGATGAAGATCATTCAACTTGTCTTCCATAGTATCTATGCGGTGCAGCACCCCTGAAGGTACCCAAGCTGAGGCGCAGCGCGTAATGCCACCTGGCAAAGGACTCAACAGGAGGTGAAGGCCCCAAGAAACAGCAGCTGGGGGGGCGTGTGGAACAGTGTAATCTGCATGTAGGCCAGGTGCCAAGACACCCAGGCAGTGGCTTGCCGGGTCCACCGCCGCAGCAGCATCAGCACCGCCTCACAGGGAGCAGCCAAGGGCCCCCAAAAAACAACTCTGATGGTGACTTTCCAGGCCATCGCACTGGCAGCACCATTGGGAGGGAAGGAGAAAGGAACAGCGAGGGACCAGGAGCTAGGGCGACGGGGTTCAGAGGGAAGTGCCTTGTGGGCCGCTGCAGGAGCGCGGAACCCAGAAGTAGACCAGTGTGCAGAAACCTTCTGGGGAGGGATCCCCAGGGCCAGAGAGGGAAGTGGAAGGCCGGTGGGTGAGGTCCAGGCATGGCGACTTGCCGGGGAGAGGACCAGCACAATCAGCACTGCACTGATGGTGGAAAGGCAGCTAAAAAACCCGCCCGGGTAGCTGTTTGCCTGTAAGAGAACGTCGGCAGAACCACCAACAATTGTGACAGCGAGCCGGAAAAGGGATGGATGATGAAGCAAGGCCCGCCAGTGTGAAGAAGCGTAGTGCGGCCAAGGCCCTGGAGGCCAGATGGCGTTGCTTTGTGAGCGAGGTAGCCACCGGTTATCCTGCATAGTCGCTGGGAGGCAGGAGGACTGCCGCACACTTCATGACAGGGAAAGCAGCCGGAAAGCCTTCCATGGCCTGGGGTGGAAGCCGTGCAGAGAAGGAGGCTCAAGAGCTTCACAAAGGAGCAGCCATATTTGTATGCGGCATAGCTCCGCCCCGATAGTGTTTTATTAAAAAAATAGGTACATTATCATTAAATACACTTTTTTTCTAAATTATCTGTTTATTTTAATTAATATTTATTAAGATACAAATAGTTCTGTGCAGTTCTGATATTATAAAGATATCTTTTCATTTTTAATACATTCAAAGTTTTTAGATAATTTTTTTCTTTTATGAAACTTTGTTGTTTTATTTACAATTGCACTTAAACCCCCCAATGTATGCACTTTCACCAATGTTTATTAGACTTGTGTTATTAACCCTTTCCATGCTCATGACAGAATGGTTCCTTCATGAGCACAAGTTCAAGTGTGCTAATGATGGAACCATTCCGTCATGAGCACACTTTCAAAAAATCCCTCTGCTGTAAACAGCAGAGGGATTTCCCTTTTTTTTTTTGCTTTGGAAGGTGGGGAAGAGCTTTCCCAACCTCCCAAATTATGTTTAGGGTTTTCATTGCAATGACGATCGCGCGCATGGCGCCATTGGAAAGGGGAGAATATCCCCTTTCCAATGGTTCCCTTCCTCAGTGGATTCCTGCTTGGGGATCGCCCCAGGAGGGCGATCCCCAAGCAGGGATCCACCCACTAGCCACCAGGGAGGGGGAGCGGCCCCTGGGCAAGGGTTTTGCTCCCCCATACAATTTTGCCAGACAGCCTTTCTGCCCCCTGGGGGCATATGGGGGCAGTATCTCCCAATCCAGCCCCCGGGGGCAGAAAGCACCCTAGACGCCAGGGATTTTTTTTATAGGCCAGGGGTGGGGGCTGCCCAGAATGGGCATGGCAATGCCCCCACCCTACCCCCCAAAAGAAGGCATAACACTTTATGCACCCCCCAGGAGGCAGATGGGGCAATAGCCCCTGATCTGCCCCCCGGGGGGCAGAAAGCCCACTAGGCCCCAGGGATTTTTTTAAATATATACGTAGGGGTGGGGGTTGCCCAGAATGAGCATGCCAATGCCCCCACCTCAAATTTTTTTTTTACCGTCTTTCTGCCCCCCTGGGAGGCAGATGGGGCAATATGGCACCAGGGATTTTTTTACTCCAAAGTTCGGGGCAGGGGCGCCTCCCAAAAATGCCACAGTCTTTCTGCCCCCCAGGAGGCAGATGGGGCAGTAGCCCCTTATCTGCCCCGCAGGGGGGGGACAGAAAGCCCACAAGGCACCAGGGATTTTTTTTATAAACTTAGGGGTGGGGGCTGCCCAGAATTGGCATGCCAATGCCCCCACCCCAAAAAGAAATGCTATAGTCTTTCTGCACCCCCTGGGAGGCAGATGGGGCAGTAGCCCCTTATCTGCCCCCAGGGGGGGCAGAAAGCCCCTAAGCACCAGGGATTTAATTCCCTCAAAGTTCGGGATGGGGACTACCCAGAATGGGTATGCCAATGCCCCCACCCCCAAAAACAGATGCCACAGTCTTTCTGCCCCCCCAGGAGGCAGATGGGGGCACTAGTCCCTGATCTGTCAACCTGGGGGGGCAGAGAGCCCACTAGGCGCCAGCGATTATGCTGGCTTTTTTATACATAGGGGTGGGGGCTGCCCAGAATGGGCATCCCAATGTTCCCAGCCACCCAAAAAAATAGCTACAGTCTTTCTGGCCCCCTTGGGGGCATATCGGGGCAATAGCCCCCAATTTCCCCCCTCCCCAGGGTGGCAGAAAGCCCACTAGGCACAGACTTTATTTCGGAATGTGCCTACCTGTGGATTTTGGGTCTTAGCGCAGCTGGCACCCAAGGAAACCTAGCAAACCTATACATTTTTTAAAGGTACACACCCAGTGGAATCCAGGATGTGGTGACTTGTGTGGCTCTCACTCGGTTCTGTTACCCAGAATCCCTTGCAAACCTCAAACTTTGTTAAAAAAAACAAATTTTCCTCATATTTCTGTGATGGAAAGTTCTGGAATCTGCGCAGATACACAAACTTCCACCCACCCCGCATTCCCCAAAGTCTTCCGATAAAAATGATACCTCACTTGTGTGGGTAGGCCTAGTGCCCGCGACACGAAACGGCCCAAAACGCAACGTGGACACAACACATTTTTATAGTGAAAACGGACCCTTTTTTTGCAAAGTGCCTAGCTGTAGATTTTTAACCATGGCTCTGCCGGCACCTAGGGAAACGTAGCAAACCTATACATTTTTGAAAAGTAGACACCCAGAGGAATCCAGGATGGGGTGACTTGTCTGGCTCTCACCAGGTTCTGTTACCCAGAATCCCTTGCAAACCTCAAACGTTTTAAAAACAAAACACATTTTCCTCACATTTCTGTGATGAAAGTTCTGGAATCTGCGTGGATCCACAAAATTCCACGCACTCCGCATTCCCAAAATCTTCCGAGAAAATGGCACCTCACTTGTGTGGGTAGGCCTAGTGCCACGACAGAAACGGCCCAAAACACAACATGGACACACCACATTTTCACAGTGAAAACTGACACTTTTATTGCAAGGTGCATAGCTGTAGGTTTTGAACCCTAGCTCTGCAGGCACCTAGGGAAACCCAGCAAACCTATACATTTTTGAAAAATAGACACCCAGGGGAATACAGTATGGGGTGACTTGTCTGGCTCTCACCAGGCTCTGTTACCCAGAATCCCTTGCAAACGTCAAACTTTGTTAAAAAACCCCACATTTTCCTCACATTTCTGTGGTGGAAAGTTCTAGAATCTGCGTGGATCCACAAAATTCCACCCACCCCGCATTTCCAAAAGTCTTCTGAGAAAAATGGTACCTCACTTGTGTGGGTAGGCCTAGTGCCCGCAGCAGGAAACGGCCCAAAACGCAACGTGGACACACCACATTTTCACTGTGAAAACTGACCCTTTTTTGCAAAGTGCCTAGCTGTAGATTTTGAACCCTAGCTCTGCCAGCACCTAGCAAAACCTAGGAAACTTATACATTTTTGAAAACTAGACACCCAGGGGAATCCAGGATGGGGTGACTTGTCTGGCTCTCACCAGGTTCTGTTAACCAGAATCCCTTACAAAGCTCAAACTTTGTAAAAAAAAAAAACATTTTCCTCACATTTCTGTGATGGAAAGTTCTGGAATCTGCGTGGATCCACAAATGTCCTACCACCCAGTGTTTTCCCAGGTCTCCCGATAAAAATGGTACCTCACTCGCGTGGGTGGGCCAAGTACCCTCAGCAGGCAAGGGCCCAAAACGTATTGAGGAGACATCAAAATTACCTTTTACAAAACAACTTGTGTTTGCAAGGGGGGTCACCTGGGTTTTTGGCCCCGGTCTTGGCAGCCATCTTGGGAAACCTACCACACCCACACATTTCTGGAAACTAGACACCCGGGGGAGTCCAGCGAAGTATGGCTTGCGTGGGCCCCCCAACGTTTTCCTTTGATCTCTCATCAATACGTTTTGGGCCCTTGGCTGTTGCAGGTACTTGACCCACCCACACGAGTGAGATACCATTTTTCTCGGAAGACTTTGGGTGGAATTTTGTGGATCCACACAGATTCCAGAACTTTCCATCACAGAAATGTGAGGAAAATGTTTTTTTTTTTACAAAGTGTGAGGTTTGCAAGCGATTCTGGGTAACAGAACCTGGTGAGAGCCAAACAAGTCACCCCATCCTGGATTCCCATGCACAAGTGAGGTACCATTATTCTCGGAAGACTTTGAGGAATGCGGGGTGGGTGGAATTTTGAGGATCCACATAGATTCCAGAACTTTCCACCACAGAAATGTGAGGAAAAAAGTTCATTTTGACAAAGCTTGAGGTTTGCAAAGGATTCTGGGTAACAGAACCTGGTGAGAGCCAGACAAGTCCCCCCATCCTGGATTCCCCTGGGTATCTAGTCTTCAAAAATGTATAGGTTTGCTAGGTTTCCCTAGGTGCCGGCAGAGCTAGGGTTCAAAATCTACAGCTAGGCACTTTGCAAAAAAAGGGTCAGTTTTCACTGTGAAAATGTGGTGTGTCCGCGTTATGTTGTGGGCTGTTTCCTGTCGCCGGCACTAGGCCTACCCACACAAGTTAGGTACCATTTTTCTTGGGAGACTTTGGGGAATGCGGGGTGGGTGGAATTTTGTGGATCCACGCAGATTCCAGAACTTTCTTCCACAGAAATCTGAGGAATATGTTTTCTTTTTAAAAAAAGTTTGAAGTTTGCAAGGGATTCTGGGTAACAGAATCTGGTGAGAGCCAGACAAGACACCCCATCCTGTATTCCCCTGGGTGTCTAGGTTTAAAAAATGTATAGGTTTAGTAGGTTTCCCTAGGTGCCGGCAGAGCTAGGGTTCAAAATCTACAGCTAGGCACTTTGCAAAAAAAGGGATGTTTTTACGGTGAAAATGTGGTGTGTCCACGTTGTGTTATGGGCCGTTTCCTGTTGCGGGCACTAGGCCTACCCACACAAGTTAGGTACAATTTTTCTCGGGAGACTTTGGGGAATGGGTGGTGGGTGGGATTTCGTGATTTCACGCATATTCCAGAACTTTCTACCACTGAAATGTGAGGAAAATGTTTTTTTTTTTTACAAAGTTTGAGGTTTGCAAGGGATTCTGGGTAACAGAACCTGGTGACAGCCAGACAAGTCACCCCATCCTGGATTCCCCTGGGTGTCTAGTTTTCACAAATGTATAGGTTTGCTAGGTTTCCCTAAGTGCAGGCAGAGCTAGGGTTCAAAAACTACAGCTAGGCACTTTGCAAAAAAAGGGTCAGTTTTCACTGTGAAAATGTGGTGTGTCCACGTTACGTTTTGGGCCGTTTCCTGTCGTGGGCACTAGGCCTACCCACACAAGTGAGGTACCATTTTTTTCGGAAGACTTTAGGGAATGCAGGGTGTGTGGAATTTTGTGGATCGACGCAGATTCCAGAACTTTCCACCACAGAAATGTGAAGGAAAATGTGTTTTTTTTTACAAAGTTTGAGGTTTGCAAGGGATTCTCGGTAACAGAACCTGGTGAGAGCCAGACAAGTCACCCCGTCCTGGATTCCTCTGGGTATCTAGTTTTAAAAAATGTATAGGTTTGCTTGGTTTCCCTAGGTGCCGGCAGAGCTAGGGTTCAATATCTACAGCTAGGCACTCTGCAAAAAAAGGGTCCGTTTTCACTGTGAAAATGTGGTGTGTCCACATTGCGTTTTGGGCCATTTCCTGTCGCGGGCACTAAGCCTACCCACACAAGTGAGGTACCATTTTTCTTGTAAGACTTTGGGGAATGCGGGGTGGGTGGAATTTTGTGGATCCACGCAGATTCCAGAACTTTGCACCACAGAAATGTGAGGCAAATGTGTTTTTTTTTACAAAGTTTGAGGTTTGCAAGGGATTCTGGGTAACAGAACCTGGTGAGAGCCAGACAAGTCACCCCATACTGCATTTTCCTAGGTGTCTAGTTTTCAAAAATGTATAGGTTTGCTATGTTTCCCTAGGTGCCGGCAGAGCTACGGTTAAAATCTACAGCTAGGCACTTTGCAAAAAAAAGGTCAGTTTTCACTGTGAAAATGTGGTGTGTCCACATTGCATTTTGGGCCGTTTCCTGTCGCGGGCACTAGGCCTACCCACACAAGTGAGGTACCATTTTTCTCGGAAGACTTTGGGGAATGCGGGGTGGGTGGACTTTTGTGGATCCACGCAGATTCCAGAACTTTCCACCACAGAAATGTGAGGAAAATTTGGTTTTTTTGACAAAGGTTGAGGTTTGCAAGGGATTCTGGGGAACAGAACCTGTTGAGAGCCAGACAAGTCACCCTATCCTGGATTCCCCTGGGTGTCTAGTTTTAGAAAATGTATAGGTTTTCTAGGTTTTCCTAGTTGCCGGCAGAGCTAGGGTTCAAAATCTACAGCTAGGCATTTTCCAAAAAAGGGTCAGTTTTCACTGTGAAAATGTGGTGTGTCCAAGTAGCGTTTTGGGCCGTTTCCTGTCGCGGGCACTAGGCCTACCCACACAAGTGAGGTACCATTTTTCTCTGAAGATTTTGGAGAATGCGGGGTGTGTGGAATTTAGTGGATCCACGCAGATTCCAGAACTTTTCACCACAGAAATGTGAGGAAAATGTGTTTTTTTTTTACAAAGTTTAGGTTTGCACGGAATTCTGGGTAACAGAATCTGGTACGAGGCAGACAAGTCACTCCATCCTGAATTCCACTGGGTGTCTAGTTTTAAAAAATGTATAGGTTTGCTAGGTTTCCCTAGGTGCCGGCAGAGCTAGAGTTCAAAATCTACAGCTATGCACTTTGCCAAAAAAGGGTCAGTTTTCACTGTGAAAATGTGGTGTGCCCACATTGCTTTTTGGCTGTTTCCTGTCGCGGGCACTAGGCCTACCCACACAAGTGAGGTACCATTTTTCTCTGAAGACTTTGGGGAATGCGGGGTGTGTGGAATTTAGTGAATCCACGCAGATTCCAGAACTTTTCACCACAGAAATGTGAGGAAAATGTGGGTTTTTTGACAAAGTTTAGGTTTGCAAGGGATTCTGGGTAACAGAACCTGGTAAGAGGCAGACAAGTCACTCCATCCTGAATTCCACTGGGTGTCTAGTTTTCAAAAATGTATAGGTTTGCTAGGTTTCCCTAGGTGCCGGCAGAGCTAGTGTTCAAAATCTACAGCTAGGCACTTTGGAAAAAAAGGGTCAGTTTTCACTGTGATAATGTGATGTGTCCACATTGCGTTTTTGGCCGTTTCCTGTCGTGGGCACTAGGCCTACCCACACAAGTGAGGTACCATTTTTCTCTGAAGACTTTGGGGAATGCGGGGTGTGTGGAATTTAGTGGATCCACGCAGATTCCAGAACTTTTCACCACAGAAATGTGAGGAAAATTTGATTTTTTTTTACAAAGTTTAGGTTTGCACGGAATTCTGGGTAACAGAATCTAGTAAGAGGCAGACAAGTCACTCCATCCTGAATTCCGCTGGGTGTCTAGTTTTCAAAAATTTATAGGTTTGCTAGGTTTCCCTATGTGCCGGCAGAGCTAGAGTTCAAAATCTACAGCTATGCACTTTGCCAAAAAAGGGTCAGTTTTCACTGTGAAAATGTGGTGTGCCCACTTTGCTTTTTGGGCTGTTTCCTGTCGCGGTCACTAGGCCTACCCACACAAGTGAGGTACCATTTTTCTCTGAAGACTTTGGGGAATGCGTGGTGTGTGGAATTTAGTGAATCCACGCAGATTCCAGAACTTTTCACCACAGAAATGTGAGGAAAATGTGGGTTTTTTGACAAAGTTTAGGTTTGCAAGGGATTCTGGGTAACAGAACCTGGTAAGAGGCAGACAAGTCACTCCATCCTGAATTCCACTGGGTGTCTAGTTTTCAAAAATGTATAGGTTTGCTAGGTTTCCCTAGGTGCCGGCAGAGCTAGGGTTCAAAATCTACAGCTAGGCACTTTGGAAAAAAAGGGTCAGTTTACACTGATAATGTGGTGTGTCCACATTGCGTTTTTGGCCGTTTCCTGTCGCGGGCACTAGGCCTACCCACACAAGTGAGGTACCATTTTTCTTGTAAGACTTTGGGGATTGCGGGGTGGGTGGAATTTTGTGGATCCACGCAGATTCCAGAACTTTCCATCACAGAAATGTGAGGAAAATGTGTTTTTTTGACAAAGTTTGAGGTTTGCAAGGGATTCTGTGTAACAGAACCTGGTGAGAGCCAGAAAAGTCACTCCATCCTGAATTCCGCTGGGTGTCTAGTTTTCAAAAATGTATAGGTTTGCTAGGTTTCCCTAGGTGCCGGCAGAGCGAGGGTTCAAAATCTACAGCTAGGCATTTTGCCAAAAAAGGGTCAGTTTTCACTATGAAAATGTGGTGTGTCCACGTTGCGTTTTGGGCCGTTTCCTGTCGCAGACACTAGGCCTACCCACACAAGTGAGGTACCATTTTTCTCTGAAGACTTTGGGGAATGGGTGATGTGTGGAATCTAGTGGATCCACGCAGATTCCAGAACTTTTCACCACAGAAATTTGAGGAAAATGTGGGTTTTTTGACAACGTTTAGGTTTGCAAGGGATTCTGGGTAACAGAACCTGATAAGAGGCAGACAAGTCACTCCATCCTGAATTCTGCTGGGTGTCTAGTTTTAAAAAATTTATAGGTTTGCTAGGTTTCCCTAGGTGCTGGCAGAGCTAGAGTTCAAAATCTACAGCTAGGCACTTTGCCAAAAAAGGGTCAGTTTTCACTGTGAAAATGTGGTGTGTCCACATTGCAATTTAGGCCGTTTCCTGTCGCGGTCACTAGGCTACCCACACAAGTTAGGTACCATTTTTCTTGTAAGACTTTGGGAAATGCGGGGTGGGTGGAATTTTGTGGATCCACGCAGATTCCAGAACTTTCCACCACAGAAATGTGAGGAAAATGTGTTTTTTTTGCAAAGTTTGAGGTTTGCAAGGGATTCTGGGTAACAGAACCTGGTGAGAGCCAGACAAGTCAACCCACCCTGGTTTTCCGTGGGTGTATAGTTTTAAAACATTTATATGTTTGCTAGGTTTCCCTAGGTGCCGGCAGAGCTAGGGTTCAAAATCTACAGCTAGGCCCTTTGCAAAAAAAGGGTCAGTTTTCACTGTAAAAATGAAGTGTGTCCACGTTGCGTTTTGAGCCGTTTCCTGTCGCGGGCACTAGCCCTACCCACACAAGTGAGGTACCATTTTTATTGGAAGACTTCGGGTAACACAGAATTGTATGGCAACTGTTATTACCCATTGTCTTTTGATGCATTTCTGCCTTCCAAGTGAAAAACAATGTGTAAAAAAGAAGTCACTTTGAAAAATGTCCTATAATTCTGATGCTAGTATGGGTACTCACAATTTCGGAAATTTGCAAATAGCTACTGGTTCTAAACCCTATATTTTGTTCCAATTTCAGAAATACATAGGTGTCTTTCATCCCGATTTTTCACTATATATATTTTCCCAACCTAATTGCTTTATACTCAGTACATAATAAAAAACCATTGCAAGACGCTGCTCAGTTATTGGCTCTGGGTTCGTCGGGTTCTTGGTGAACCTACAAGTCCTGTATATCCCCACAACCAGAAAGGTTGCGCGGATGTATCGGTATATTGCTTTCAAACATCTGTCATAATTAGAAGAAGTTACAGGTGAAAACGTTGGCACAAATGGCTGTTTTTTCCAACTCATTTTCAATTTTTCCTATATTCAACTGTTAGTTTATATAAAGAAACCTTGAAGGATCTACACAAATGACCCCTTTCTGAATTCAGAATTTTGTCTACTTTTTTAAAATGTATAGCTTTCCAGGATCCATTATTGCTTTCATACCCATTTCTACCATTAACTGGAAGATGGTTGAAAGCACAAAAAATAGAAAAAATAAGCTATGTCCCAGTAAAATGCCAAAACTGTGTAAAAAATGTTTGTTTTATGACAAAAGTCTGTCAGTCCCTGAAATCTGGGAAAATTGTGATTTCAGCCCCACAAACCCTTTGTTGATACCATTTGCAGGGAAAAAAACAGACGCCTTCATTTGCAGCACTCTTTCCCCCCCCCAAAAAAAATTAGCTGTATTTTGGCTAATTTCTGGGTACCTCCAGGGGAATCCACAAACCCTGGGTACCTTTAGAATCCCCATGATGTTGGAAGAAAAGTACACAAATTTGGCGTGAATACCTTATGTGGTCAAAAAGTTACAGGGGCCTAAGCACGAACTACCCCAAATAGCCAAAAAAAGGCTTAGCACAGGGGGCGGGGAAAGACCTAGCAGCGAAGGGGTTAAAGTAAATCTGCCCTCTCCCAATATACAAACTTTCCCCAATGTTTGGTAAATTGCAATTAGTGTATTAAATATGAACACCTCTCCACAATGTCTGCATTTTCCTCAATGTTTAGAAGATTGGAGTTAAAATAGTAAATTTGACCCTCCCACTCATTAAATGTGCATTCCCAGTACTTGTCGTTTTAGAGTAGTAAATTTAAACTCAATATATGCATGGTTCCCAATGTTTAAACTGAATATAGAATATTAAATCTGACCATTACTCTCCAATGTATGCACTTTCCCCAGTGTTTGTCAAAGTGGAGTTAGAATAGTTAATCTGGCTATACCCGCCCCAAAGTATGCACCTTCATCAATGTTTGTTCTGTTAGTCCGAATTTGTGAAGGATTTTAGTTAATTTGCTGTATTTTAATTGTTTTTTATTTGTTTAATCATTATTCTAATTTAGGTTACTAAATAAACATTTATTGTGGATATTGTTTAGGTATTGTAAACATATTTAATTTAAATTATATATATACATATATATTTAATATATTTTTAATGTTATGTATTTTGGTTTTTTTCTTTAACAATATTCATTTTGTTATAGATTTTTTTAAAGTGAGAGCAAAACATAGAAAAAGAGACATCAAAAAATGAAATAGAATATCACAGTCTCTGTTTTAGGACTCAAGGGATGGTCATAGCTCTGCCTTTTAATAACTTTCAGTTCAAATTACAATCCAGTGGCCTGAGGCAAAATATTTTGTCAATTGAAGCAATGTCAGATTTGGGACCTATAAGCTCAAACCAAAGCTAACTCATGCTTGGAATTGGTTTCAGCTTTGTAAGCTGTTGAACTCACTTCTTAACCTCTTGGGTGCATCGGACGCGCAGGAGCCGTCCGACGCAAAAGTGTCCTGTGCGTCGGATGGCTCCCGCACATCCGATGACAAGGCACAGGAAATCTCTCTGGTGCAGGCTCCAGAGTGATTTCCTTTCCCCCCAAACAGCCTCGGGAACTGGGGAAGAGCTCCCCCAGCTCCAGAGGCTGCTCAGTTTCTTTCACTGAAATGACGATCAGAGCGCATGTCACGCTGACGTCATTTCAGTGAAAGTAAATCTGAAATGAGCCTATTGGCTCATTTCAGTTTCACTGCTTTGGTGCTCAGGGGGCTATCTCAGTCCACTGCCCACTGAGGCAGAGAGGAGAGGTATCATTGGAAAGGGGAGAATCTCCTTAGTGGATCCCAGGTTGGGGTTTGCCTCAGGAGGGCGATTCCCAAGCAGGGATCCATCACTAGGTACCAGGGAGGGGGGAGCGGCCCTTTGGGCAAAGGCCTTTGCTCCCCCCAAATAAATTTGGGCAAATTCAGTCTTCCTTCCCTCCCCGGGGGGCAGAAAGCACACTATATACCAGAGATTTTTAAAAATAGTTTTTAGGGGTGGGGGCTGCCCTATATGGGCATGCCAATGCCCCCCCAAATTCACCAGTCTTTATCTCCCGGGATGCAGATGGGGCAACAGGCCCCGATTTGCCCCCTGGGGGGCAGAAAGCACACTAGGAACCAGGGATTTTTTTAATGTAGATAGGGGTGGGGGGCTGCCCAAAATAGGAATGCCAATGACCCCACCCCCTCAAAAAACATTCTGCAGTCTTTCTGTGAGGAAAATGTGATTTGTTTTAGCCAAATTTGAGGTTTGCAGGGGATTCTGGATAGGAAAATGTGGGGTGATCCATGCAAGCCACACCTCCCTGGACTCCCCTGGATGTCTAGTTTTCAGAAATGTCTTAGTTTGGTAGGTTTCCCTAGATGGCCTCCGAGCCTGGGACCAAAATCGCAGGTGACTCCCTCGCAAACCCGGATAGTTTTGCGATCGATAATTTTAACGTCTCCACTGTAAGTTTTGGGCCATTTCCTGTTGCGGGCACTAGGCCTACCCACACAAGTGAGGTACCATTTTTATCAGGAGACAGGGGAAGTGCTGGATGGTAGAAAATGTGTGGCGGTCTGGTGATCCTACAGCTTTCCCACACAGGAAAGTGAGGAAAACGTGATTTGTTTAGCTACATTTGAGGTTTTCAAGGGAAATGTAGGGAGATCCACGTAAGCCACACCTTCCTGGACTCCCCTGGGTGTCTAGTTTTTAGAAATGTTTGGGTTTAGTCGGTTTCCCTAGATGGCCACTGAGCCCGGGATCAAAAACGCAGGTGACTCCCTCGCAAAGCCAGGTAGTTTTGCGATCGATAATTTTGAAGTCTCCACAGTATGTTTTAGGACATCTCCTAATAGAAAACAAGGTACCCCCTATGTAATGTAATGTAATGTAAGTTAGTATTTGTAAAGCGCTGACTGCCACTCCGAAAGGAGCATCCTGGCGCTGGTTGGTTGGAGGTGAGAGGGGGCCCCAGGGATGCTAAATGAGAGAAAGGCAAAATTCATCAGGGGTGCTAAATACCCACGTTTTCAAGGCCTTCCTGAATTGTGTTTCTGTTTTTAGCAATCTTAGATGAGTAGGTAGAAGGTTCCAGGCCTTGGTTCCCAAGGCAACCACTGTTTTTCCTCCTTTTGTTTTGCATCTGAAACTAGGTGGTTTAAGGAGGTTGGCTGAAGAGGACCTGAGCCTCCTGGTTGTGATGTAGGGAGAGAACCGTGCCGAGAGGTACTTAGGTCCCGATTTATGCATGGCTCTATAGGTGATTAGGAGGATTTTAAAGAGAATTCTCTTGTGCAGCGGAAGCCAATGAAGGGCTTTTAGTGCCTCAGATGCCGAGGATCTTCGTGGGAGTTTTAGGACTAGACGTGCCGCAGCGCGTTGGACCACTTGTAGTTTCTTTAGTGTTGATTTGTTGGCACCTGCTGTAGTGTGGTTTGTGGCCTCATTGTCTACATTGCTAAGTTGGCTTAGGCCTGGCTGCCATGATGCCTTTTTTGCACACGTTACTCTGTGACTTTGTTTTTCCCGACTCTGCTTGTGCCCGGCTATTTTAGAACTGTCTGCCTTTTTGTCTTTCACCTTTTCTCATGTTCCCTGTGGGTTTCGTCTGCACACCATGTACAAGGTCGAAAAACAACGTCCCTTGTTATTGCTGATCTGGTCAACCCCTCGCACTTAGACATAACACGAAATACAGCTGCACTGGAGAAATGTGTGTGCTTTTAATATTGTGATCTCCCTTTTGGTGGCACTTGGAGAAAAACCTTTCCAAGGAGAAGAGCTGTGCTTGTCTGATGATGTAAACCTTGCATCTAGATATTGAGGTATGGGGGTCCGCCTGACAAAGCCCAGAGGTCTTCTATTTTTATAATAAACTAGTTAATAGCACGGGGAGGGTGGTAAGGCCATTTAGCCCTATATCCACTGTCTTTATAAAATGCTGTCCCCATTTGTATTCTATGGAATTGTAACCATGCTTATTATTTTATCGTTATGCATTATGCTGATAGTACTGGCACGTGTACTTTATCTTAGAGCACGATAGTTGAAATAAACATTTTAAACTATACTGTGTCTTTTATTACGCACGTTGTGGACAAGTATGAGTGAGTTCTGAAAGAGTGTTCTTGCTCCCGCGAGTCCTGAGAGAGACCGTGTTCTGGGTTGTCTAATCATTGGTAGCTTCGCTGTAGAACGGAGAATGAATGAGACGCTAAAGCTAGTCGGATTGGGATTGTGGGTACTAAGGTGCATGGTTGGTTCACCACTACACACCGAGGTCCTATTATCCTGTGCATTGCTCTGTATATGTGCAGAATCCCCGCAACACTGCCAAGAGGCTGTTGCAGTAGTCAAGGCACGAGAGAATCAAGGCTACTGCCACTGATTCCCTTGCGGCAAGTGGAATTAATTCAAAGAATTTTTTTAGTGATTTGATGAGGCTAAAGCAGGTCCCTGCTACAGCCGTGGCGTGTGGGAGGAAGGAAAGAGCAGTATCGAATTGTACTCCTAAATTTTTAGCTACCTTGACCATGTCAGGCGGGGGTGTTGTTCCTTCAGGCCACCATTTACAGGGCTAAAAAAAGGCATCTTTCCCTATGGGGAGGATTTCAGTTTTGTCGGTGTTACATCTGCGGTGGTTATCCCTCATCCACTGTATGACTTCAGATAGACAGCGTTTAAAATTAAGTTCGGCGTCTGTCGAATTATTATTCAGAGAAAGGATCATTTGGGTATCATCGGCGTAAGACGTGACTTCAATCCCAAAGGATCCTATCAAAGAGATGAGCGGGGTCATATAGATGTTGAACAACAGTGGGCTCAATGATGAGCCCTGTGGGACTCCTGTTGTTATGTTGCATTCCACCGAGAGGAAAGTGCCAAGGGTAAACGCTTGTCTGTGGTTGGTGAGAAATGATTTTATCCAATCCAGAGCGGTACCTGAAATGCCGCCGCGTTCGAGTCGCTTCAGCAGGATACTGTGCGAGATGATATCGAACGCGGCAGACAAGTCGAGTAGAATCAGAAACGCTTTCCTGCCTTTGTCGGCTATAGTTTTTAGGGCGTCAGTTATTTCTAGGAGAGCCGATTCTGTGGAATGCTTGGGGCGAAAGCCAGATTGTTGAGGGTGGAGGATATTAGTGGCTTCAATGAATTTGGTTATATGATTTTAGGTCCAAGAGGAGGGGGAAATACTCAATCCTAATGCAAAACCTCTTATCCGACCTATATTACTTTAACTATGGCCTCCAATGGCTCGTTGCCTAAACCAGTTCCCACCTGCAATGTGACATACAACAATTCATTTAAAAAATATGTATTTTATTATTTTTCTTGTTTTTAAAGAAATTTTATCAATATGAAAAATATATTTCAAAATTCACTGTAATTACTTATCAATAAAAACACATTATTTACAATTGTACATCATTGTTACACAAGTTCAAGGAAGATTGTCAATTCATAAATGACCTTGTCCACAATATGATAAGTTTCATTTTTTTAATTCAAATAACAAACATCAAATATAAAAGTAAACATCAAATACAAAAATAACCCCACACTCAGACTTCACACCAACAATCTCTCCTGTCACACCATCACATTCATACTATCCTTCATACTCCAGACAAAACCGTCCTGTGGGAGATCCTCAAAGAGCTGTTCTATAACACCTGTTGTCCAAGACTAATCAGGTTATTGTCAATTATACATTCGTATCCAGTCAGATTATTCCTTTATAAGTGTCTCTGAGAGGGATCTCCATTCATATGTTGCTGGTCTAGACACGTTTCGGGGGACCATCTACTGTGCCACCTTCATCAGGACCAAAAGTAGGCTCATGTAAATATCACATGGGGTGGGCACGGGGTTGTCTGTAAAATAACAATATACATTTTTATATCACTGGCCATCAGGCCATGGGGACTGGTAAGGCTATTATTTTACACATCTGTGTTAAAGCATGTATCCAATTCTACTACGGCCCAAATGAATTACCTGCCAGTAGTGTCTCTTAACATGTCAAACAAACGTGCTGTAATAAGAGCACCCTACATGCCAGCCCATAGTGCAAATAGCCACTGTTACCTTATATCCCAAAAAGGGTGAAAAAGTTTGGTGCAAATAGCTCCAAAAACAATCGCAGATGAGACAAAATAGTGAATGGAAAAAGATATGTGACCTATGGTATAAAAGACATAACGGTCTATTTTATATCCAAAATAATATTATACCTAATTATAATCATTGAAAAATTTAAGCTGGGAATTCGGACAGCTCCTTATTCTCACGAGATGGACGAGGCCTCGAGGACACACTGATGGTGTTACCATCCACCGGTCTATAGGTATTTCTATAAGAAAGCAGTCATCGCACTGTAAGGATCCTATCTCAGTGTGAACACTAAATTTATTTATATACGATAGAATCTTACCATCTGTAAGTTCCAATTCCGGGCTGTAGCTGGAGACATATATTTTTTTTTTGTAGATTTTTTTTTAGGTGTCTTGTTTATAAGAATATGTGTACCTAAAAGTGCAGAGAGAAAGGCAACCTTATTATATAGATCTTATACTTATGGTACGTCTGCTTTGTTTATATATACTATTGTTGCCACAATTGGGACATCTACGTCACAGAGCTACCCATTACACTTCATGGTCTGACCGTGACTGGTTGCCCACTGTTGCAGCCCGATTAAAACATCCTAGTCCGATCATGTAAACCTCCTGGCCTTCTAATCAGTGAGGACATAGCCGGAAGCACTGCCAGTTTTTACGAGAAGCCATTTTACGAAATTCTAACAATGTTAGCAGCACCTAATGGACGATTTTTTTACATATTCAACATAGTGGTACGCTAACTACGTGCATCGTTACTCTCTTCATGGTAAATTAGAAACAGACCGAGA
The DNA here is from genome assembly GCA_963921515.1 of Calotriton arnoldi. Lineage (NCBI taxonomy): Eukaryota > Metazoa > Chordata > Amphibia > Caudata > Salamandridae > Calotriton > Calotriton arnoldi. The sequence goes on from CAWUFW010009537.1 coordinate 712,910, forward strand.
GATGTAAGTCAGTCGTAAACAAGAAGGTGACAAGACCGATATTACCAGCTTCTGCACCTTGCGGTCTAACAACACGAGTTATCCTTTAACCCGACAATAACCTGCAAGAGTACAATTGTCTTCAAGTATCCCTGCTAAGAACCGGAGGATACAGAAAAGGAGGGGCCTGTCCTAGTCTTACCCCAGTTGTACGTAAGTCGGAAACTCGACCAGTCCTCTGGTATCCGGCCTGCTCTCTCACCATGTTGCATAGATACCGGAAGTGTAAAGTTCACTTCCTTGTTTATAAAGACTGCGTTGAGCGCCAAATATTTCAAATCTCGCGATAGGACGCATCAGTTTGTGCGTGCATGTACGCTAAATCAGGCATGTTTTTTTAGGTCCCAAAACCAACAACATGGGCGCCATGATTGAATGGGTAAAATTATTACCATTCCAATAGTTTTTGAGATAAAGATGTATTAATCCACACCAATCAGTCCAAATGCCTCTCCGTATTGGCCTATATGTTTCACTTTCTATATTTTCGCCCTCTACATAGATAAAACAAGAAAGTAAAAACTTTTTTTATATATATAAGAAATCGGTGCTCTAAATATATGCGAAGCATATGTGTTCAGATCTCCTATCATTCAGCAAATGCGATCCGTGTGGCAAGCCTCTAGGAGTGAAGTGAAGTGACTTCTATATTACTATCACGCTCTTAGTTGTGACTTCTAATATTTATATCCATATGGGGCCAGTTGTCAAGGCAAACACCCTATCATCAACCATCCTGTTGTTTCTACATAAGTGATGGTATGCAGTTTATTAGGTGTCAAAGATAATTATTTTCCCAAGCAGATTTTCTCATACATATACAGACGGTACATATAATAATGTCTTATATGATGCCCATAACAATTAAGTAAAGGGCCTCGTCTCAGTGCCTAGGTTCCTCGTAGGAAATAATTAATTCATAGGCATTCCAGAGAATTTTTTTTTTTACCAAAAAATAACATTGGATATGGAGATGACAGTCTCTTAATTACATGCCCAACGATCTTTAGGTAACTATCCAAACGATTTCCTCGTTTAGCCCATGTCGTACTGTGTCCAACGTGAAAATCCAATAAGTTTCTCTGTCTCTCCTAATCTTCTCTATGTCACCATCCGGTTTATGTCTGACACGTTCTAGGATGAGTCATTTAAGCTCATTCGCTCTGTGGTTATATTCTATACAGTGTCTGACCTTGGGGGCCTGTAGTCTTGCCGTCATGATAGCTGACTTATGTTCCGAGAAACGTATGCGAAATTCCCTGCCCGTTTCACCTATATATCCTAAACCACAAGGGCAAAGGATTAGGTAGATTATATTCGTAGTTCTGCAGTTCGTCATGCTTTTCAGTTTACCTGTTTTGTTTCCAAAGGTCCATAGTTGGGTGGTGACAGCTGAGTCACAGGCGTGGCAATTGCCACATCTGTGGTTCCCCAGGATGGGAGGTAACCTATCAATGGTCATTTGTTCTCTTTTTTCTTTTGGCCTCCCCCTGCTATGCACCAATTTATCTCTAAGACTGGGGTTTCTTCTGTATGCCAACATGGGTTCTTAGCAGGGATAGTTGAAGACAATTGTACTCTTGCAGGTTATTGTCGGGTTAAAGGGTAACTCGTGTTGTTAGACCGCAAAGTGCAGAAGCTGGTAATATCGGTCTTGTCACCTTCTTGCTTACGGGCGACTTACATCTCTCGGTCTGTTTCTAATTTACCATGAAGAGAGTAAAGTCGCACGTAGTTAACGTACCACTATGTTGAATATGTAAAAAATCGTCCGTTAGGCGCTGCTAACATTGTTAGAATTTCATAAAATGGCTTCTCGTAAAAACTGGCAGTGCTTCCAGCTATATCCTCACTGATTAGAAGGCCAGGAGGTTTACATGATCGGACTAGGATGTTTTAATCGGGCTGCAACAGTGGGCAACCAGTCACGGTCAGACCATGAAGTGTAATGGATAGCTCTGTGACGTAGATGTCCCAATTGTGGCAACAATAGTATATATAAACAAAGCAGACGTACCATAAGGTTAAGATCTATATAATAAGGTTGCCTTTCTCTCTGCAGTTTTAGGTACATATATTCTTATAAACAAGACACCTAAAAAAGATATACAAAAAAACATATATATGTCTCCAGCTACAGCCCGGAATTGGAACTTACAGATGGTAAGATTCTATTGTATATGAATAAATTTAGTTTTCACACTGAGATAGGATCCTTACAGTGCGATGACTGCTTTCTTATAGAAATACCTATAGACCGCTGCATGGTAATACGATCAGTGTGTCCTCGAGGCCTCGTCCATCTCGTGAGAATAAGGAGCTGTCCGAATTCCCAGCTTAAATTTTTCAATGATTATAATTAGGTATAATATTATTTTGGATATAAAATAGACCGTTATGTCTTTTATACCATAGGTCACATATCTTTTTCCATTCACTATTTTGTCTCATCTGCGATTGTTTTTGGAGCTATTTGCACCAAACCTTTTCACCCTTTTTTGGGATATAAGGTAACAGTGGCTATTTGCACTATGGGCTGGCATGTAGGGTGCTCTTATTACAGCACATTTGTTTGACATGTTAAGAGACACTACTGGCAGGTAATTAATTTAGGTCGTAGTAGAATTGGATACATGCTTTAACACAGATGTGTAAAATAATAGCCTTACCAGTCCCCATGGCCTGATGGCCAGTGATATAAAAAATTATATTGTTATTTTACAGACAACCCGCGCCCACCCCATGTGATATTTACATGAGCCTACTTTTGGTCCTGATGAAGGTGGCACAGTAGATGGTCCACCGATACGTGCATAGACCAGCAACATACGAATGGAGATCCCTCTCAGAGACACTTATAAAGGAATAATCTGACTGGATACGAATGTATAATTGAAAATAACCTGATTAGTCTTGGACCACAGGTGTTATAGAATAGCTCTTTGAGGATCTCCCGCAGGACGGTTTTGTCTGGAGTATGAATGATAGTATGAATGTGATGCTGTGACAGGAGAGATTGTTGGTGTGAAGTATGAGTGTGGGGTTATTTTTGTATTTGATGTTTACTTTTATATTTGATGTTTGGTATTTGAATTAAAAAAATGAAACATCATATTGTGGACAATGTCATTTATGAATTAACAATCTTCCTTGTACTTGTGTAACAATGATGTACAATTGTAAATAATGTGTTTTTATTAATAAGTAATTACAGTGAATTTTGATATATATTTTTCATATTGATAAAATTTCTTTAAAAACAAGAAAAATAATAAAATACATATTTTTTAAATGAATTGTTGTATGTCACATTGCAGGTGGGAATTGGTTTAGGCATCGAGCCATTGGAGGCCATAGTTAAAGTAATTTAGGTCGGATAAGAGGTTTTGCATTAGTATTAGGCCATTTCCTGTCACAGGCCCTAGGCCTACCCACACAAGTGAGGTAATTTTTTATCTGGAGACCGGGGGGAACACTGGATGGTAGGAAATTTGTGGCAGTATGGTGATCCTACAACTCTCCCACACAGAAAAGTGAGAAAAACTTGATTTGTTTAGCTAAATTTGAGGTTTGCTGGGGATTCTGGATAGAGATATGTTGCGAGATCCATGCAAGCTGCACCTTCCTGGACTCCCCTAGGTGTCTACTTTTCATAAATTTTTGGGTTTGGTAGGTTTCTCTAGATGGCAGCTGAGCCCGGGACCGAGAACGCAGGTGACTACCCTGCAAAACCAGGTAGTTTTGCAATCGATAACTTTGAAGTCTCCACAGTGTGTTTTGGGGTGTTTCCTGTCGCTGGCATTAGGCCTACCCACAAAAGTGAGGTACCATTTTTATCAGGAGACTTAGAGGAATGCTGGGTGGCAGGAAGTTTGTGGCTCCCCACAGATTCCAGAACTTTCCATCGCAGAAGAGTGAGGAAAATGTGTTTTTTAGCAAAGTTTGAGGTTTGCAAGGGATTCTGGGTAACAGAACCTGGTGATTGCGTCTCAAGTCACCCCATCCTGGATTCCCCTGGGTGTCTAGTTTAAAAAAAGATATGGGTTTGCTAGGTTTCCCTAGGTGCCAGCTGAGGGAGGGTCCAAAATCCACAGCTAGGCACATTGCGAAAAATGGGTTGGCTTTCACTGGAAAAATGTGTTGTGCCCAGGTTGCATTTTGGGCTGTTTCCTGTCAGGGGCTCTAGGTCTACCCACACAAGTGAAGTACCATTTTTATCGGGAGACTTGGGGGAATGCTGGGTGGGAGGAAGCTTGTGGCTCTCTGCAGATTCCAGAACTTTCCATCACAGAAAAGTGAAGAAATGTGTTTTTCTTTTACAAAGTTTGAGGTTTGCAACTGATTCTGGGTAGTAGAACTTGGTGAGATCCACACAAGTCACCCCATCCTGGATTCCCCTAGGTGTCTAGTTTTTAAAAATGTACAGGTTTGCTAGGTTTCCCCATGTGCCGGCTGTGCCGGTCCAAACTCCACAGCTAGGTACACTGTGAAAAAAGGGTCAATTTTAATAGAAAAATGTGATATGTCCATGTTGCGTTTTGGGCCGTTTCCTGTCGCCGGCACTAGACCTACCCACACAAGTGAAATACCATTTTTATCGGGAGACTTATGGGAACAAAGATTTGTAGAACAAGTGTTATCACCTACTGACTTTCTATGCGTTTCTGCCTTCCAAATGTAAGACAATGTGTAAAAAAGAAGTCACTGAAAAATGTCCTCTAATTCACATGCTAGTATGGGTATCCACAATTTCGGAGATTTGCAAATAACTACTGCTTCTAAACTCTATATTTTGTTCCCATTTCAGAAATACATAGGTGTCCTTGATACCTATTTTTCACTCTTTATATTTTACCAAATGAATTGCTATATACCCGGAACACAATGAAAACACATCACAAGGTGAAGCTCAGTTATTGGATCTGGGTACCTCGGGTTCTTGGTGAACCTACAATTCCTTAGACATCACCACAACCAGAAGGGTCCAGCAAACGTAACGGTATATTGCTTTTAAAAATCTGCCATAGATAGAAGAAGTTAAAGTTGAAAACGTTGGCACAAACAATTGTTTTTTTCAACTCTATTTCAATATTGTCTTTTTTCAACTGTTAGTTTCTATAGGAAAATCTTGAAGGATCTACACAATTAACTCCTTTCTAAATTCAGAATTTTGTTTATTTTTCTGAAATGTATAGCTTTCTGGGATCCATTATTGCTTTCATACCCATTCCTACCACTAACTGGAAGGAGGCTGAAAGTACAAAAAATAGTAAAAATAGGCTACTTCCCAGTAAAATGCCAAAAATGTGTAGAAAATGTTGGTTTTCTGACAAAAGTCTGCCTGTCCCTAAAAGCTGGGAAGATGGTGATTTCATCAGCACAAACCCTTTGTTGATACCATTTGCAGTGAAAAAAAACAGACACTTTCTTCTGCAGCAATTTTTTCACATTTTTCCCAACAAAAAAAAATGTTTATGGGCTAATTTCTGGGTCCCCTCCAGGGTAATCCACAAACCTTGGTCCCTTTAAAATCTTCAGGATGTTGGAAGAAAAGGACGCAAATTTGGCGTAGATGCCTTATGTGGACAAAAACTTACAGGGGCCAAAGCGGAACTACCCCAAATTGCCAAAAAAAGGCTTAGCAGAATGCAGCACACATACAAAGAGAAACAAATGAGGAGAAATAAAAGTATTTCTCCTCATTGCACCACCTTTATGCCTCCCCTGGGGAGGCATACGTTTTTGGCACTGCCTCAGATTTATGATTCCTTGTAAATCTGGGGCAGGGTCAAAAAGCCATGGGTGTTGCTGAGAATGCCCACAGCAACACCTACTGCATGCCCCTTTAACGCAGAAAACTGCATCAAGGGGAACAATATTTACAAGACTGCGTTAAGCCGCACAAAGTGGCTTAGCGCTGTCTTGTAATTGTAGAGCAGGACACAGTGCCACTGGAGTCTCACAAAAAGTGACCCTCCGGTGACACAGGGACCTTGTAAATATGCCCCACAGTGTGCTGCTTATTGAGGCAATGTCAAAGCTGGATGCATGCTGAGCCAAGACATGGTCTGGATATCAGGATTTGTATTACACCAAGTACTCCAGGGCGCAACTGGTATTTGCGCTCGATTTGCGCGCCCTTGGGGCACATTGGCAACAGATGCTTGTGCGGTCCCTACTGTAATACTGAAAGCGCTGGTGCACAGACAGTGCTTTCTCAAGAGGGCGTTCCCTCATTTGTATGTGGGCGTGGCCCCTTGCACATGATGGTATCCCTTTGCCTCTGCGCCCATGCCGTATTATAGACGCTCCAAATATACAAGGAGTTTGCCCAAGTAATCCTCCACTATCTGGGCTGTAAATATGCACACAAACAAAAGTGATGCAGAGGATTAAATATCCTAAAGATTAATAATAGGGTACATTCAATTACTCCTATATACTGGTACAATATCCCATCATATTAACCTATATTTCAATAAAGTCACATCCCAACGCTCATTCCAAGTCATAACCACAATTCATTTCTTTTAATTTTTTGTCTGGTATTATAGACGCTGGCGCAGAGGCAAAGAAGCTGTTAGGGGGCGCACTGACAAGGGGCGCACTGTCAGTGCGCTCCCTGATTTCAGCCCTCTGGAGGGGGCAAAGGGGGTCCAATGGACCCCGCAGACATCCCCTTGCAGGCAGGTGCAGTCATTCACTGCACCCACCTGCAAGGGGATCTCTTATCACCTTTAAAATTTCAGGAGGCTTGCCTCCTGCACAGTGAAACACAGAGCGGCTGCTTCAAAGCCGCTTCATTTTTCACTTAAATGCACCGCCCCAAGGGCAGCGTGAGTGTGCTGCTGCCCTGGGGGCAGAACATTCTATGTCATAGGGCACACTTTCCCTGTTTGCGCCCTGCGTACCTGTTTTATGGTGTACTGGTCGCAAAGAGGGAAAGTGCAGCCTATACATAATAGGGCCCCTGGTCTGGATATCTGATTGAATAATTTAAACCCACAGGTCTTAATTGTTGGAATGCTGGGCACATCTTTCTTATCATAAATAAATCTGAAAAGGGAGCCTTCCTGAAGCAAGGACTCAAAGATGTCGTGATGACAGCATTTTAAATCGTTTGGCAACATGATGTTGATGTAAATGTTGATTGAAATAAAAGAAGTTTTAGCAAAACTCATTTTTTGTATATCTTCCCAACTAGTTCAATGGAACACAAACTATTTTCTTCTAGATTAGTGTGTTCTGCTCTTCTTCTAGGAAAATAGTTGAGCCCCTTTTAGCCCATAGTTAGTTTTTTGAAACAGGTTTCCTCAGCAGTCGGTATTCTAAAAAAAAAACAGGTTCAAGAATTTGTGTGGCCCATGTCAGGAAATCTGCTCTTCCAAACCTGGAGCAAAGTCCTGGGAACAGACATTCAGGTCTGAGTGTATAAGAAAGTCCTTTGATGTTCTATAGTAAAAATAGAAACAATTCAAACATAAGGCAGGAAGACTTATTTTTCTGGGTTACAAGGAGGTTTTCAGTACTGGTTGGCCAAGGAACAGTATTTAATTGTTTAACGTTTTGGGTGACGTACCCCAGACCAATTTAGAATTCTTTTCCACTCACCATTACTACAATGTGATGTGTTTCAGGGCCTTGGAACACCAAACCTTTCTCACAGGACTTTGTGAGTGAAAATCCGGCATGTGTGAGGACTTTCTGGAACTAAGAAGCTCCGACTGTGCTAGGATCTCACTAGATCAGTAATGTCTTCTTCAAAGTGATTCAAGCACCATCTGGCAACATTCGTGTGGAAAATCACATTACATATGCAGGGGCGGCTCCTCCGTTAGGGCGGAGGAGTGCCGCCCCACTGCTTTCTTGCAGTGCGAGAAGCAGAAACATAAAATGGTATTTTAAATACATTTTATGTTTCTGCTTCTCATGCTGCGAGAAAGCAGAAGGCAGGGGTATGCCTGGTTGGGGGCAGGCGGGAGGGTATGCCTGGTTGGGGCGGGTGGGTGGGCGGGTCGGGGAGGAGTGGCTTGCTCCACTCTGAGTACCTTGACTGTTTGGTCGGCCCTCTGGGGCCGACCAAACCAGTCATGCGCACTCTACATTTTCTCTACGTAGGCTGCATGTAGGCTCTATGTAGGCTGTCCGCACCAATCACAATGCTTCCATTGCAGTGTTGTGATTGGCTTACGGGAGGGGAGGGAGGCTGCCTGCTCCTGTTCAAATGCCAAACGCGGGCCCCGGCCCAGGAGCAGAGGAGGCGTGGGACCCTGTCAGGTAAGTTTTTTCTTTTCTTTTTCTTTTAAACCCCCCGCGAGAAGCCTGCGTGACCCGCCCCCTCACCACCCCACCCGCGAGTATTGTGAGCCGCGACTGTACATATGGAGACTCTCGATCTGCCAGTGACCTTGTCTTGAAATACATGAAGTGTGTTCTTCTATTTTCACTCATAAATAACCAAGCAATATGACCAGATTAAGTCACCTTAGGGTACCTGGCCATTTTGTATGTTTTTCTTCTGGGTTGAGTGGCAGATATGTTTCAAATAAACCGCCAGTAGGTGTGAAGTGAAACTGGTCTGTACAAGGAGAGGGTGTGGCTTAAGGGCTAGGGTGGCCAACTTTGAAACAGTGGAAGCAGGCTCCAGTCTGGCGGGAGGCTTTAACATCCTGTGAGTCTGGGCAAATCACTTAATCTACCCGTGCCTAAAAATGAATGTGTCCGTCTGTAATGTAACTGGTACTCATGTAAAGCGCTCTGATTCCTTCGTGTTGAATTAGCGCTATATAAAACTGAAAAAAAAATAAGATCTCAGCCCAAACATGAATTTAATTTGCCTTTCAAAGTTTTTATTTGAAGCACAAAACACTACATCTCAAAAATGACACAAACATAGGTCCACTAAATATGAGTAGATATGTTATTTCTTCAGTTTAAATTGCATTTCCTACATAATTTTACTGCTGACTGCATTTACCAAACCAGAGATCCAAAGCAAAGGTTTCCTATTCTCAGGGTAGCCTACAACTTGACTGGAAAGGCTAGGTTTTGAGGATGATGGATCTATAAATGACTTCAGACGCAGAAGAGGCTGTGCATATTTCGCCCATTCGTGTGAATTGTGATGTCATTGGTGCTGATATCTCACAAGATGCATCAAACTGCTTTACAATTATATATCCTGAAATGCACTGCTAAGGACCCCACGCATGAAATGATAGGTGGTGAACAATTGCATGATTATGTTAACCTCCTTCATGTCAACAATGAGAACATTGGTGCTTCGCACAGGCAAAGTGACACAGGTATGGCCTGTGGCCATGGCTTAGAATGATTAAGTACTTAAATCCTGATTGATGGTTACTAGATACAGGTGTGAATATGGGGTTTTTCTGACTGCTTCCTGAAAACTTTCAAACGGTGATCATTATCTTAACTCACCTCATGATGTCCATACTTTGACAGTTCTCTATAAGTCTTTAGCTGGTTGAGTCCGCCTTGGCATTCCAATGATTACCACAAAGAAAATGTGTGATTTATTTTTCTAAATAGAGATGGCCTAAAATGTCTAAACCCATTTGCCTTTCTGGGAGTATTACCTTGAGGGAAATTAATTGAAACAATGTAATTCTACAAATGAGGAAAAATTGTTTTTTAAAAATATTTATTATATTGTTTACATTCCATTAGATCATTTAAACTCTCTTCTTTCTTTAAAAAGCTATGGTCATTACAATTACAGCTCAAAAAATGTTTCTTTATTTCTTAAGGACATTAAATTGACTTTTTCTAGCAATCTTTTAGACACCTGAATGTAGTGCACTACAACATGACTCTCAGCTAGTACCACAGTTGGCTTGAGAGATTTTCCTATTCCAATAAAGGTTTTGCCATGCGCTTGGTTCACTAAAGGACACTGCCTGCTATGGTGATATAGTGCTTGTTGTCTTGCTGAAAAAATAGTCATACTCTTTTTAAACTTTGACATAACATATTTATTTCTGTTTTTCTTTAAGTAGGTGATGGAGCAGGGTTTCGCAAAAAGAAACCTGCTCGAATTAACTCCCCCATAATACTTATTAACAGTGTGCTGTGAAAACTAACACGCAAATCACATGAGCTACATGGGAAACCGCTTTGCGCATGCATGCACTAATGTGAACTAATGCATGAAAGAACTGGGCCACATTTTAAATTGCGTTTCAAAAGAAACGAGATTAATGCACGTTTAGTCCGCATTTCGCATCTTGCTTTTAAAACGATAATAAATAATGCCGCCTTGCATGAAGCTTATGCTAAGAATATATTAACAGGGAATAATGTAAAGGTGGGTGGTAAACAGTGAAAGGTGCATTTCCATGTAATTAATGAATGTATGTGTTTATTTCGTCATAGTGAGCCGAATGGGCCTGTATTTTCCTAAATAGATGAGGGGCTGAAAAATGAGCAAAAATGACCTGACAAAACAGACAGAAGTGCTGAGCGCTGCGGATGATGATTAAAAGTTCAAGGTTGATCAGCTCAGAGAACATTGTTTGCCTGCCAAAAGATGAGACTGGCCGTGGGACACAAGACTTCTTCCGCAGAAGTGACTGAGAAATTTGTGCGAAATTAATGAAATGTAGCAAGAACAAAATTGTATAGACTGGTCAACCAATATGTAATGGGAAAGGATGTAAAACAATGAGCATGGAGAATTTTGAATAAAATCACGGTGGTGTGATACACCACCTCCCCAAGCATCCAATGAGCAGTCGAATTCTGTGCAATGTTTCAATTAATGTGGGTTGGACATGTAGGTTTTAGGGTATAACTGGGGTGCCTTTGGGGTGTGGTTAGCAGTGGGGAAGATCGCGGCAGCAGTAAGAGATTGAGAGGGGAGATGCGTCGCAGTCCGTCGGTTTGCTGAGAGGCCTAGCTGTTCCTGTCCTTGTCCTGTCCTGTTCCTGAAATCTTTGTTTCCTGATTTTATTTCAAGAGACCCCCCACTACTCCCTTGGCCAGGGGGGTGGTATTTCATTGATGGATCTTTGGGTTTTTACTATCTTCTGACTCGTAATTTGCATAATTATTTACAAATGTAATTTTGTCTCTGAAACTTATGTCTCTTCATCTATCCACTCCGTCATAAGTATATTGTTTCACATTATTTTGCTGAAACTTATGTCTCTTCATCTATCCACTCCGTCATAAGTATATTGTTTCGCATTATTTTGCTGAAACTTATGTCTCTTCATCTATCCACTCCTTCATATGCATATCGTACATGGATGATGAGTATGACACTGTTTGCAATTTGTTAATTGATTTCTCTCCTTTTGTGGGATTCATTGTTTGCATTACAACCTGTATACAATGAGCATTTATCAATTTAATTTATCTGAGATAAACTTTATTAATCTTACAGAGAGTCTGTGATTATTTAGCTAGTTAGATAGTTAGTTAGTTCTATTATTACCATCAACTACTCAACTAATTGGTCCGTCGACCGAGAGGAAAGAGAGTTGATATATAGGTCTAGTTATGTATTTAGAAATGTTAAAAGTGAATCTGTGAAGGAAATAATTTTTCACGACATTGAAACTTGACTATCCAGCGCAACAGGGATTTATGAATTGGGTGAATGTGTATGGGCCGGTAAACAGACAGAATATCGACTTTTTATTTTCAGAATACCATAATATCGAGTTTTAAATATCGAGGTAGAAGAATATTGACTGCAAGAATATCGTGGACCAGAATATCGACAGTAAGGTAAGAAATATCGTTTTTTTAAATATCGAAGACAGTAATATCGTTTGTAAAAAATATTGTTGTTAATAATATCGATGTTTATATTAGTGTTATGTATTTTAGTATGTATTTTAAATGTATGTGTTCTATATTTTTGTTTAAGTATTGTATTTATTTTTTAATATATGTATTACATTTTTAGAAGTTATTATTTTTGTAAGTAAATTTTGCGTTTTAGTTCAGTAGCGGGTTGTGGGTTTATAGGGGAATAGGGTGGGAAGTAATTTAGGGGCCTATTACGATGGCGGTCGGGAAACCTCCCCGACCGCCATGGTAGCGGGAAAAGACCACCCGCATGGACCGCGACATCACCGCCGGTCGAATTACGATGACCCGCGCTCGAAATCCGACCGCGGCGGTCTGATCGCGGGCACTAACATTGCGGCAGTTGCAGCTGCCCGCAGCACCGCCGTGATGCCGAAAGGAGCATGTCCTGCATTTCCCTGCACTGCGTGGCAGGCACTGCACAGTGCCTGCCACCTGGTACAGGGAAATGTAGGGGGGACCATGGGTACCCCCCAGTGCACCCACACCCCCCCAACACATTGGGGGCCCGCAACGCCTGCCTATCAATGGCGGTCTGAAAGCTGAGGAAAGGCTGGCTACCGCCGGCATCATAATCCTGCCGGCGGAGCCTGCTCTGCACCGCCACCATTATCCCGGTCCTGCTCCGTCCGCCAGGCAGGAGTGCGGATGGCAACCGGTGGTAAAGCAGCGGTCGGAATTTCCCACCGCCGCGGTCACCACCGCCCTCCTAATATGACCGGCGGTTTTCCTGGTTGCGATTGCGGGCGGATGTCCACCGCCGGTACGGCGGGCGCCACCGCCGGCCCAGCGGTGGACATCCGACCGCCATCGTAATAGACCCCTAAATTATAATAAGTGTAATAATAATTTTTAGAAGTTAATAATTATTTGTAATAAAATTTTGCGTTTTTATTCCGTAGTGGATTGAGGGTTTATAGGGAAATAGGGTGGGAAGTAATTTAATTATAATTAATAAATTAATATTTTTATTAATTAATATTTATATATTTAATCTTTTATATTGTTAATTGTGGTAATTAATTTATTATTAATTCGTTGTTAATTGGTTGTTAATTATTAATAATTATTTGCTAAAAAAACGTAATTGTGTTCAGAGCGTGTTGTGGGTTTATAGGGGAATAGGGTGGGAAGTAATTTAATTATAATTAATTAATACATAATTTTTATTAATTAATATTTAAGTATTTATCATTTTATATTGTAAATTTTTGTAAATAATTTATTATTAATTGGTTATTAATTGTTTGCTAATTATTAATAATTACTTGGTAAATATGTAAATTGTGGTTTTTTTTTAGGAGCGGTTTGTGGGTTTATAGGGGAGTAGGGTGGGAAGTAATTTAATAATAATTAATTTATTAATATTTTTAAATATTTAATATTTATGCATTTAAAATTTTATATTGTAAATTGTGGTAAATAATATATTGTTCATTATTTATTAATTGGTTATTAATAATTATTAATTAATTATTAATTATGTTATTTGTGTCATTTATTTAAGAGCGGGTTGTGTGTTGATAGGGGAAAAGGCTGGGAAGTAATTTAATTTCAATATATTTTTTTAATTTTATATTATAAAATTTATTTTAAGTTGTTTTATACTGTTGATTGTGTAAATTAACTTATTATTTAGTGTTTATAAATTGCTTGTTAATTTTAATTAATTATTATGTTAATAGTGTTATGTTTTAGAACATTGGTGGTTTCATTTATAGGGGAATATGGTGGGAGGCAAATTTCTTATAATTAATTAATTGTTTGTTAATTAAATTTTAATTATTTTTCTTGAGTCGGAATAGTAAATTATTCCCCTATGCAATCCAACACTTTCCCTACAGTTGAACTCCCTGGAGTGGGAATAGTAATTGTTACCCCTCCGCTATCCAACACTTTCCCTACTGTTGCACTCGCTGGAGTGGGAATAGTAATTGTTACCCCTCCGCTATCCAACACTTTCTCTACTGTTGCACTCCCTGGAGTAGGAATAGTAAATTATTCCCCTCCGCTTTTAAACATGTATAATAATTATAACTATCTTTTTTAAATTATATGTATTATTTACTTTATTTTATATTATTTTTTAAACATTTAAAAAAACGATATTTTTAACAACGAAATTTTTTACAACGATATTTTTGTACTTACCATGATGTAGATAGGATGTCAATATTCTTGACATCGATATTTAGGTCCCCATATTTTGGCACCTCGATATTGTGGTCCTCGATATTCTGTCAGTGATTCGTATGGGCCATTTGTATGAAATATTGATGAGTAGCGATCCCTGATAAAATGTAGCGCTGGATCAGGTTTTCTGGTAGCAGAGAATGGTTTAATTATTGATTAGTTTAGTAATAATTATTGATTATATGTTTTAACAAGAAAAGTTAGTGTCCTGTTCTATGTTGTCTAGAAGTACAGGTGCGGAGGAGGTACCTGAGGAATCCCGGGATGGAAATTTAGCCTGAAGTAGGCAGAAGAAGAGTGTGGATAAGATATCACACTGCAGAAGTACTTTGTCTGTTGTTATAATACTGTACGGCGGAAGGCTGTAGGTGTTATATTGAGGGAAAATTTCGTATATGATTAGAGTGTCTGAAAATAGCGAAGGGTCCACTTCCGAAACTCTGGCCTTATCCCCAGAGGAGTACCAAGACCTCTTTTACACCAAAAAGTCCTCTTGCGAAACTTTGGCCTTATCCCTAGAGGAGTACCAAGTCCACCTGTAGCTGGTTTGGGTGTAAAATAACGCTGGTCATTGTTTTACTGGAACTGAAAGAATTTCTCGTTTTGAAGAGAAGAACTATCTCTTTATTTAGAGGAACAGACAAGGTAGCATTGTTTGTGTTGTTCCTAACAAGAATTTTGATCAAGAAAACTTAGAAATACATCGCCAAATTATTTTGTAAAGGGAGGGTCAGTAGAAGGAGTAATACTGACATCACAAAAAGGCCGATAGCAGATACGTAGATAGCTGTGATTGGATGGTTGGTGTGAGTCACGCTGGTATTGGACAAGAACTGGCAGATAGAATAGGTAGAATTACGGAAAGGTTTCCTTGTTTGTTTTGCTGAGAGACATTAGCGTAAAGGGTCAGAAAAATGAAGCTGCTTATGAAAATAAAGAATTTCTTTAAAAAGGACAAACCAATAGTGACTAGAGAGGGAATTCCTATTCCACCACCGAGAATGCCTGCTTCCTATATGATGTTAGAGCGAGGATACCATACGTGTACTTGGTTAGAAAATTGGGTGGACTACACAAAGGATGATGGTGTTATAGCTTTCCCACAGCATGGTTCGTTTAATGTAAGGATTTTCCAGAATTTGAGAAATTGAATGAATTCGTTAGAGCCAAATCCCAGACCTACCCAGTATGAAGTGCTAGAGGAATGGGAAGTAGAAGCATTCGAAAGAGAGAAAAATCAAGGTGGTAGGAGATATAGAAATTTAATGACTAGATATCCTTTTGAGAGAAGAGAAGATACAATGAAAAGATGGAGGAGAGCTGTGGTAACTGAGGGTTTGTACTCAGTTTTAGTTGCTGAAGATCAGACAGGAGGCAAGAGTAAAGAGAAAAAGAAAAATATAGAAACTTCGAGATTAAGACAGGACCCGAACAAATCTGATGATGAGTTGTTAGAAGACATTATGACCAAAAGACCTCTGCCATATCCAGAAAATTCAGTTGAGGTGACTCTGAGTGCACCACTAATGGGAATTCCATTAACTCCACAGGTTACGGACATGGCTAGAGTAGTGCGAGAAAAAGAATTGGACATATTAAATAAGGCAAGAGTAGAGCAGATCCAGAAAATAAATCAGTTGAGTCTAAATGCAGAAGCATTAACGGTACCGGTAACAATTGGTCCGGTAGTTCCACTGTATGGAGAAAAACAGAATATATCAAAAGTACATACATTGGCAGTTCCAAGGAGTTTGCGACAGGAGTGGAATGGTGACGGTAGTAGATGAAGATGGACAGGCTGACACGAATACTACATTGTTAGAACTTCCGGTTAGTGAGATGATAACAGAAACCCCTAGAAGAGGTATACAAATAGATCCAAGGAGAATAGGGACAAGCGTCATTCCAACGACAGGGAGTTCAGCAGGTCCTTCACCAGAGGAATTGAATGATTGGATAAAGGGAATGGAAAAGCAAAAACCTCAACCACAGAGTATAAATGTGAGCCAATTGAAAGTGGATTTGGAAGAGATGATTATTGGTAGGATAAGTCCAGATAGATTAGGGACTTACCGAGATGAAGAGCTGTTGTTCTTGTGTAAAAGTATCACTTGGAGAGCGAGGAATCTTCATGAGAAAATAGCAGAGGCTGCTAGTGAATATGGAATAGACATAGAGAAGTCAAAGGTACTACAGAAATCGTACAGATTGGTCTTTACTGAAAAAGATTTGGAGAGTTCGAATGCGTCTGGAAAAAGATTACAGATAAAGGAGTTGATGAATATTCTGAAAAAATGGGGAGATGTAGAACAGTGGAAAGGTAGATGGACAAAAAAGAAAGAAGAGGCAGCTGGCAAAGGAACGTCAATGTTTCTGTTAAGAGAGACAGAACAAGTTGAAAGGGTGTGTCCGATGAGAGAAGTCCCAGGTGGTGGATATGTTCACGTTCCTTGGACGAGACAGGATATATTATCGTTTACAAATGATTTTCCCAGGTTAAGGGAAAAACCTGTCGAGTGGAATAAACAGGTAGAGAGGTTTGTGAAAGTTTCAAAGGTTTTGTTAAAAGATTTAGATGGTTTGTTTGAAATTGTCGTACCAGCTGATTTGTGGACAGAAGGTAAAAATACTGTCGATTGGCCAAAAGAAGAATATCCTAGAGACTCTAAAACAGGTGCACCATCTGATGAGGTGATGAGAAAGTATAATCAGGTAATCACCTTTTTGAAAGGAAACATTTCTCCAAAGAAAACGGATTGCGTTAAAATAGACAGGACGACCCAAGAACCAAAAGAGTCAGTACATGCCTATTATGAAAGTTGTTGCAGGTATTTAAACAGTACAGCGGATTTGAGAATATTGGAGACAAAGGTATGGGACATTTTGTGTAGCGTTTTGTGTTTGGTTTGAAACCGGAGATTAGTAATATGATTCAGCAGCACTTGATTTGTTGGCAGAGCAAAACAATTGACGAAATTTTGAGGTATGCGAAGTATTGTAGTGATGACATTGAATCAAGACATAAAAAATTAAAGCAGAAAATGATGTGGGCACAAGTAAAGGTAGCAGAGCAGCAGGAAGTAAACAATGGTTCTCAAACAGGTAATCAAATGAATGGTCAGAATCAAATTGGTCAGGTATCCGGTAGAGGTCAATTGAGCAAAGAAGAGGCTAAGAAGAAATTTCCTTGTCATGCGTGCGGAAAGTATGGACATTGGAATAACGAGTGTAGATCTGTTCAAAAGAATAATGGGGTAAATCAAAATTTAAATCCACAGATGCAGAATGAGGTGGGTGTGAATCAACAGCAGCAGCAGCAGGTAGTTGCTCCACAGTTACAAGTGCCACAAGCTCCTATGCCCAATAATGTGAATGCTCAAGTGCAGAGGTGCAGTGCGAACACTGGATTTCACGTAGGTGATCAAATTGGTAAGAATCAAAGTGTGCACATGGTCCCGCAATACTGGTTGCAGTGCAATGAGAGTGATTCAGACTCATCTCAATGACGGTGCCTGAGGGGGGAGGAAGAGTGCATACTTGGCGCATCCTTGGTGGTAGATCAGTCAGGTCCATTTGTTGACTGGAAGGTAATGATATTACATTAGTGGTGGACACTGGTGCTACCCGTTCTACTGTGAGAGCAGCAGAAATTCCGAACCTACCTCTCTCGGGAGAAACAATCCATTTTGTAGGAGTCTCAAACAAGCATATTAGAACGCCAGTCACAAATCCAATAGAAGTTCATATTGGGAGTTTCAGAGACATGCATCGTTTTGTGGTATGTGACTCGAGTCAAGTAAATCTCTTGGGAAGGGATTTATTGTGTAAAATGAATTGTACCATCTATTGTACGCCAGATGGTATTGCGTTTCAGACACCTGATGAGGATGTCGAATTCAAGATGATGTTAGCGAAGCAAGGGAGATAAGTGGATGAGTTGTTTTCACTTCTCACAGAAGAGAGTTTACCCGAAGAATTAAAAAGTACAGTAAGGACGGATGTATGGGATTTTACAGGAAAGGAGATTGGCCTAATGTCAAATGTAGATCCGATTCAGATTACGGTGAAAGAGGGTGCCATATATCCAAACACTCCTCAGTACAAAATGAGTCCGGAAGTAATTGCAGGAGTCACTCCTGTGATTGACCAAATGGTTGAACAGGGAATTCTGAAAAAATAATGAGTAGTCCTTGTAATTTGCCTATTATAGGAATTAAAAAGCCCAGTGGAAAATATAGAATAGTGCAGGATTTAAGAAAAATTAATAAAATTGTAGTACCCTGTTGTCCAGTAGTGCCGAATCCTACAGCAATCCTTTTCCAAATTCCATGTGATTCTGAATGGTACACAGTTATTGATCTGTGCCAAGCATTTTTCTCGATTCCTTTACATCCGGAAAGCCAGTATTTGTTTGCATTCCGGTTCGGAGACCGTGTTTTGGCATGGTGCCGAGTTCCTCAATGGTACACAGAGAGTCCTTCAATTTTTAATCAGATCCTGAAAAGATGCTTGGAGACTTTAGTCATGCCAGGAAATTCAGTCTTGGTTCAGTATATTGATGACCTACTAGTGGCATCAAAGACACAAGAGGTATGTGTGACTGATACCATTGCCTTACTGAACCATTTAGCAGAAGGAGGACACAAAGTGTCACCAGCAAAGTTGCAATTTTGTAAACAGGAAGTCCAGTCCCTAGGTCACAAAATAGAAAAAGGAGTCAGAAAGGTGACACCAGAAAGAATTAGTGTAATTAAACAAATGAGTCCACCAAAAACTCAGAGAGAAGTTCGAATGTTTTTGGGAATGGTTGGATACTGCAGGCAGTGGATTGGTGGGTTCTCACTGATTGCAAAACCTCTACAGAGGTTGACACGAAAAGATGTGAAAGATCCGATTGTGTTGGATGATGAAAGTATGGAAGCTTTTACTAAATTGCGAAACAGTCTTTGTCGAGCACCTGCATTGGGAATGCCAGATTATGCAAAGGATTTTGCATTGTACTGTTGTGAAAGAGATGGGTGTGCACTTTCAGTTTTAACTCAAAAACATGGAATGGCACGACGTCCAGTAGCATATATTGTTCTGCTACTTTGGATTCAGTGGCTGCAGTATTGCCAGGCTGTCTAAAAGCAGTAGCAGCTACTTGTGTGAGTCTGGAACAGAGTGAAGCAATTGTGATGGAACATCCAGTCAAGGTGTATGTGCCACATTCAGTTGAGATCCTTTTGACACGTACAAGGACACAGTACATGACCTCTAGTCGGCTGACTAAGTACGAAAGAGTGATCTTGGGTGCTGAAAATGTGACTGTGGTAAGATGCACAACAGTAAATCTGGCAACCCTGTTGCCAAATTCATATTGTGAGAAAGTAAGAGAGGAGGCGGATCATGATTGTTTGGATGTGACAGAGTTGTGCACAAAACCCAGGCCAGATATTGAGGATGTTCCATTAGAAGAATCAGACTGTGAGATGTTTGTTGATGGATCATGTTTAAGAAATGAGAAAGGAGAATTGTGTTCTGCCTATGCTGTTTGCACCATAGCGGGAGTTCTAGAAGCATCCTGTTTGAAGGGGGTAAACTCCACCCAAATTGCTGAATTGATAGCTCTGATTAGAGCGTGCAAAATTTCCAAAAGCCTGAGGGTAACCATATTTACTGATAGTCAATATGGTTTTGGGGTTGACCACGACTTCGGTCAGCTATGGATGCAGAGGGGATTTCTGACTTCTTCAGGTTCTCCTATAAGAAACAGCAAAATTGTAAAAGATTTATTGGATGCTTTACAATTGCCCAAAAGGATTGCAGTGGTCAAATGTTCCGCACATAAATCAGGAGATGTGACGAAGGGCAACAGATACGCGGATCAAGTAGCATGTTTCTGTGCACGAAATTTAATTGCTCTAAACAGAGGGATGGAAAAAGAAAATACCAATTGCCATCTTATGTTTTCTTCTTCATTTGAAACTTGGGATGAAATTAGACAGCTACAGGAAGAAGCAAGTGATGAGGAAAAGGGAATTTGGATAAATTCAGGCTGCAGAAAGAGAGCAGAGGGCGAAGTGTGGGTCTATATAGACGAAAGACCACTCATGCCAGACAGTTTACTATCCCAAATGGCAAGGGTACACCGTGGAATTACACATGTTGGAAGAGATGCTATGATCAGGCTCTTTAAGCAATCATGGTATAACCCAAAGTTCCGGGCCATTGCAGAGAGTCTGTGCCAGAGGTGTGTCACCTGTCAGCAGCAAAATCCAGGCAGAAAGACAGTTGTTAGTTGGGGATGAATTGGAAAGGCAGCAGGACCATTCACCCGACTCCAGTTGGATTTTATTGAGCTTCCCCCGTGCAATGGGCTGAAATATGTGTTGGTTGTTGTCTGTTTGTTTTCTCGCTGGGTGGAAGCCTATCCAACGAGAAGGAATGACAGTTTAACAGTCGCAAAGCTACTTCTATGAGAACTGATACCTAGATTTGGATTTCCAGTCACTTTAGAAACAGATAGAGGAACCCATTTTAACAATAAGATAATTTGGATGATTTGTGCAGCATTACAGATTGAGCAGAAGCTGCATTGTGCCTATCGACCAGAAGCATCTGGAGTGGTTGAGCAGATAAATGGCACAATAAAATCTAGGTTAGGAAAGGTGTGTGCATCCACAACACTGAGATGGCCTGATGCTTTACCCCTTGTATTGTTGAGTCTTAGAAGAATTCCTGACAAAAAGACGGGATTGAGTCCTCACGAGATTCTAATGGGAAGAGCAATGAGACAAGCATTTATACCAGCGAACAAACTGATGAATATATCTGATGATCTAGTGCTTGACTATTGCAGAGGATTGGCTGATCTGGTGCGTTCTGTGTTTCACCAGGTGGGAGAAAATGCCACTACGACACAGCCGAATCAAGCTCATGATCTGAGTCCTAGAGAGTGGGTTCTCGTGAAGAAACACGTGAGGAAATCGTGTTTAGAACCCAGGTGGAACGGACCTTACCAGGTGATTCTGGTGACGACGACAGCAGTGAAGTGTGGTGGTTGCCAAATTGGATCCATGCGAGCCATACCAGACAAGTCCCAAGTCCACTTGAAAGACAAGAAGAGCAGCAACTGGTAAACCAAAGCCAAAGACCAAAGGCTGAAGTGTGAAGCTGAAGAATCTAGAGTAACAGATTCTGAAGAACAAACAGATGACGAACAGCCAAGCACAAGTCAAGTAGAGTGGGTACCAGTTACTGGGTCTCATGAGACTGTTGTAGAACCAGAAGAAATGGAAGTTACTGAAAGTCAAGAAGAAGAACAGATAGAAGAAAGGCCAAATAAAAGAACCTGTGAACCAGACGAAGAAGGTGAAAAAGTAGTTCAAACTAAAAGACCGAGAAAAGATGACAATTGGCCAAGTGGAGTGAAAAGATTGAAATATACTCTTATGAGGAGAAAGACAAAAAGAAGACCAGAGCAAATTAATGAGGTCTCAAGTCAAGCAGAACAAGAAGAGTCAGGAGAAGATTTAGTACGAAAAACATGGAGAGTAAGAATTCCAAGCAAGAAATACACAGCACCGGAATGGACGTACGTGATCTTGGAAGAAATTTAAAGCTCAGGTCCAAGTGAAGAAAAAGACGGTACAGGCACTGAGCAAGTGGATGAAAGCAAATTAAAACCACCTTAAAAGAACTGTGAAAAATTAAGGTGAAATCTTTCCTGACGAAATGAATGGAAAGACTCAGAAGATTTAAAGAAAAAGAAATAAAAGAAAGGGGTAAAAGAAGAAAGCCTTGAAGTGTAGGATTACACTATTTTTCAGGAAAGTATTTTTAGTAAATTTAGAGTATTTTATAGATTTAGGGGCATATTAGCAAGGGCACTATCGCCGCTTTAGCGGCACTTTTGCCGCTAAAGCGGCGATAGTCATATCGCCCTATCAGCAAACTGTCTCTAACAGCAGTTAGCGACAGTTTGCGGGCATTAGCGCCCGTTTTTTTACTGCTTTGCATGTCAGCGATATTTATTGCTAATGACATGCAAAGTGGGCGTTCCCGACGAACAAACCTGGGAAACACCTGCTAACAGGCCTATCGCCTATTAGCAAGGTGGCCATGGCCCAGTTAGCGACGTGAAAAGTCGCTAACCGGGGTCATCGCCATTTATTTAACACCTGCAATTAGCAGGTGTTAGCCATACCCTAACATGGGGGTGGATTATGCTGATACGACCACAGGGTCGTATCAGCAAGGTGTTCTCCCTTCTCCATGCAACATCGCTGGTTTTTCAGCGATGTTGGCCCATTTCTCGCTATCGCTGGAATATTCATCGCCATAGCGCTCATCGTTGCTAATACAGCGTTAGCGTAGCGATATATTCCAGCGATAGCCGGCAATAAAAAAAATCACGCTAAGCAGGGTTAGCGATGATTATCGCCTCTTCTTGCTAATATGCCCTTTAGATTTTTATAGTAGAAATACAAAAATGGCCGAAGCAAAAGTGACTGAACATCCAAAATCTAGCCTAAAACGTAGATGTATTAAAGCTTGCTTATGTAGTGTTTTTTTACTGACATTTATGTGGATATTATTAACTGTCATTGGACCTATATTCTAATGGTAACTAATAATGAAAACAATACTAATAATGTAATAAGCGAAAGAGTGAGTGATGTTACTAAAGAAACCCCTAATACTAACATAAAACAGATAGATGGAAGTATTTTCCATCATGATAAATCAATTAGTGATTTATCGTTAAATGTGTTTACAAAATTGTTGTACGAGTATGTTAATACGATGAATGTGAGTGATTGTTATGTGTGCATGCAATTACCTTTGTCTGTCCCCTACCTTTAACATATGGTGTGTCTTGCAGTGTTTTAACCAGCCTATTCTACGTGACGGGGAAGCTGGAGTATCATTATTCCAATATAGATTTAATATTTTCAGAGATACCTATTATAAAGGAACTAAACAAGGTTTTAAGTAGTAAAAATGCACGCTATCTATATGGGAGAATTCTTCCATATTACTAAGACACTAGATATAGGATATGCTTACAAAACAATCTAACATATAGTTTGCGGGTTGAAGAAAAGGTGTTCATAGATATGGTAGAATATAGAAGAGAAAGTTTCCAAAGAAAAGCTGCTGAACAGAAGTCACAGGTACCACCATGGGCGATTAGAGAAGGAAATTATGAGAAAGGCGAGACATATGCTGCAATGTCCCTCGACTGGTATCAAAAGGGGAAAATCTGTTTGTTTAGACTGAAAACTAACTATAATAATTATTTCATTGGTTCTAGTGAATGTGAACATACTTACCAAATTACTGGAGGTTGGGATTGAAGGGTGGAACTGATCCTGTTTTCCCAGGAGTCTATTATGTGTGTGGTAAGAAAGCCTATTACAGGTTACCTGCACATTGGCATGGTAGTTGTTATTTTGCAATTGTTTTCCCAAAGGTCTACCATGTAAACAAAAGTAATAACAGAATCAATGAAATAAAACAAGGACTAACACGTAAGAAGAGAGCTAGTTTCTCAGAAATAGTAGGTGATATTTTTGGTGCACTGATACCATCAGTTGGAGTCGTTCTGAATTCGCATAAAATTCGAAAATTGTCCACAGTGGTTGACCGTTTATCGACAGATACTGCTGGTGGGTTCTTGATGATTGACACCGAAATGGTTGCAATCAGATCAATGGTTTTGCAAAATCAACTGGCCCTTGATATCTTATTGGCAAAAGAGGGTGGAGTCTGTGGCATGTTGAAAATACAACACTGCTGTACTTATATCCCTGACAAAAGTAAAGGTATTGAGGGATATATTAAGAATATTACTGAAATTACATGAAGACTTGACCTAACTGGAGGTTGACGGTGTCTGGGAGAGACTTGGTAAGAGTTTCTCTTCTGTAGGTAAATGGTCTACTACCGTTGGAAGTAGTTTATTAGGAAAAATAATAATGCCAATGATTTCAGTGGCTGGAGTAGCATTAGTAATAATAACGATATACAAATGTTGTAAGTGTCAATGTGGAAGAAAAGAGATGACAGAATCAAATAACAAATGAAAAGCAAGAAAGAGAAAAAGAGATGAAATAGAACTAGAAGATATGAAAGGAGATTACTATGGCGAGATGAAGGAGTTAGATGAGAAGTTGATGAAAAGAGAAAGGAATACTGATCTTTAATAAATAAAGATGGCACTTGGTATGGTGGGTATTTTATGATGGCTCCAGGAAGCCATCAGAGGGGGATTGATGGAGCAGGGTTTCGCAAAAAGAAATCTGCTCGAATTAACTCCCCCATAATACTTATTAACAGTGTACAGTGAAAACTAACACGCAAATCACATGAGCTACATGGGAAACCGCTTTGCGCATGCATGCAGTAATGTGAACTAATGCATGAAAGAACTAGGCCGCATTTTAAATTGCGTTTCAAAAGAAACGAGATTAATGCATGTTTAGTCTGCATTTCGCATCTTTCATCTTGCTTTTAAAACGATAATAAATAATGCTGCCTTGCATGAAGCTTATGCTAAGAATATATTAACAGGGAATAATGTAAAGGTGGGTGGTAAACAGTGAAAGGTGCATTTCCATGTAATTAATGAATGTATGTGTTTATTTCGTCATAGTGAGCCGAATGGGCCTGTATTTTCCTAAATTGACCAGATAGATGAGGGGCTGAAAAATGAGCAAAAATGACCCGACAAAACAGACAGAAGTGCAGAGCGCTGTGGATGATGAATAAAAGTTCAAGGTTGATCAGCTCAGAGAACATTGTTTGCCTGCCAAAAGATGAGACTGGCCGTGGGACACAAGACTTCTTCCGCAGAAGTGGCTGAGAAATTTGTGCGAAATTAATGAAATGTAGCAAGAACAAAATTGTATAGACTGGTCAACCAATATGTAATGGGAAAGGATGTAGAACAATGAGCATGAAGAATTTTGAATGAAATCACGGTGGTGTGATACACCACCTCCCCAAGCATCCAATGAGCAGTCGAATTCTGTGCAATGTTTCAATTAATGTGGGTTGGACATGTAGGTTTTAGGGTATAACTGGGGTGCCTTTGGGGGTGTGGTTAGCAGTGGGGGAAGATCGCGGAAGCAGTAAGAGATTGAGAGGGGAGATGCGTCGCAGTCCGTCGGTTTGCAGAGAGGCCTAGCTGTTCCTGTCCTTGTCCTGTCCTGTTCCTGAAATCTTTGTTTCCTGATTCTATTTCAGGAGACCCCCACTACTCCCTTGGCCAGGGGGGTGGTATTTCATTGAGCTTTGGGTTTGCATTATCTTCTGACTCGTAATTTGCATAATTATTTGCAAATGTAATTTTGTCTCTGAAACTTATGTCTCTTCATCTATCCACTCCGTCATAAGTATATTGTTTCACATTATTTTGCTGAAACTTATGTCTCTTCATCTATCCACTCCGTCATAAGTATATTGTTTCGCATTATTTTGCTGAAACTTATGTCTCTTCATCTATCCACTCCTTCATATGCATATCGTACATGGATGATGAGTATGACACTGTTTGCAATTTGTTAATTGATTTCTCTCATTTTGTGGGATTCATTGTTTGCATTGCAACCTGTATACGATGAGCATTTATCAATTTCATTTATCTGAGATAAACTTTATTAATCTTACCGACAGTCTGTGATTATTTAGCTGGTTAGATAGTTAGTTAGTTCTATTATTACCATCAACTACTCAACTAATTGGTTCGTCGACCGAGAGGAAAGAGAGTTGAAATATAGGTCTAGTTATGTATTTAGAAATGTTAAACGTGAATCTGTGAAGGAAATAATTTTTCACGACATTGAAACTTGACCATCCAGCGCAACAGGGATTTATGAGTTGGGTGAATGTGTTTGGGCCATTTGTATGAAATATTGATGAGTATCGATCCCTGATAAAGTGTAGCGCTGGATCATAGGTGTTCACAGTGCTTTGAAAGCTGGCCAGAAAACAAACAGGTGACTCCCCCATCCAATACCATAGAATGTACTTGAGGAGGAGTCACCTGTTTGGTTTTGCTTCACAATCTCCCTCCAATTTTTGACATGGTTGACCAATAGGCATTTTTCTCCACTAATCTATGAGTGTAGATTTGGGTGGTCACTTTCCACTTCAAATCTTGGTTTAAATTGAAACTTCACAATTGCACCCAGTTTGCTTAAACTTAACCATTCATTCCCTCTATGACATGGGGTGACACATGGTTCGATCTTTGCTTCCATGGTATTTGACATCTTCATGATGTTGACTCACTTATTTACTTTAATTGCCATAGGGTCTTTCTTGTACATAATGCTGTTTTTATACAGGCCCCAGTTACACGGGTAATTGAACAATCTCTGCTCCTACTGTTCTTTCAAAGAGTGCCACAAGAAATAGAGTTCAACACATCGTTTGAAGGGAAGAGCTGTCCTGTTGAATGGAATTCTTCTGTGAGGAAAGCCTGCCAACGTTGGACCAATCCTTTATTAAGAAGAGCAAAAGAAGTAGAAAAAGACTTTGAGTAGGAGGCAAGAGAAGCAGTAAGATGCCCCTCTTGCCTTCGGGTGCATGGGTTATGGAGCAGACAGAGCTTACACTTGTGTTGGAAGGATAACAACCAGGAAGCTGCTAGGCCATAAAAGACAGAGTACATGAGCTATTAGATGACCTGGTTGACCGTTTAGTTGTGGACAACACCTAGGTTCCCATTTAGGGAAAGTGATGTAATTCCCCAGTAAAATAGCCTTGCCTTTAATGACTAACTCAGGCTCTTTCCCAGCCAATGTAATCACGCTTCGTAACATAGGAATAGTTGGTCAAACTGGTAAAACTGCAAATCAGTTTTACCAGAGAGAGCTGCAGGAACAAAGAGACCAGGGAACGTTTGCTCCTCCCCTTAGGTCTATGATCAGATCATCTATGACTAAAATAAGGAGATGAGCTGTGACTGTATGAACCAAAGAATTTTAACTTAGTCATAGTCATCGTGAAAGGAAAGGCGAACAAGGCAATATGCAGAGGTCATCCAAACAACTATTATGGAAACACAATCCAGTTGTACAAACTCTGCTAAGCAGACCAATTTCGATTACATATTTTCCACAAACGTTCCTGAGGCAGTAACTCCTGAAACACCCAAATTCTTTGGAAAAAGCCTCTGTTACCGACAAAAAGCACAATTTGACTATAGAGGAATTGACTCAGAATAAAGCAACTTGACACAAAAACACCAGATTTCATCCAAAGCTAAGGAAAGGAACAAAGTAGGATGCATAGTTTTTAAAAGTGTTGAAAATTAGTGTCACTATGTCCCTACAGTGACAAGGCCCTAATAGCTATTTTCACTGAGGCAGGCCTGGCTGGCCTATACAGAAAACCAGACTACATATTAAAATATTAGTATTGCTATCTTGGGTTTGGGACCAACTAGAAAATAATTAAATCACTATTTTAATAGTTTTTATAAATTCAATAAAATTATAAAGTCAGAGGGTCCGATTCACAAAGGTAAAGTTAGACAAAAGTCCAAGGAGGCACACTCACCCAGTAGCTAGCGCCAACCATAAAGAATACTTTATGGACCTGCAGAAGATCCCTCTGGTGCCTTGGACAAAGAAGTGGACTCCAAGGGTCAGTTGACTGGTCTTGCATGTGGCTACTGGGACACAATAAGTTGCATGAGACCTTTACCCTGGAGTGCCTAGCTGACCACTTTCAACTGGACCTTGACTGGACCTTCCTGGTGGTCTCTGCTCGATTGAATCTTGGCTGCAAAGGGCTGACCTGAGGTGCTGGAAACCATAGTGAGAGAGAGGAGCTGCTTCAGAAACCCTGAAAAGTTGGGACTTAAAACACTAAAGGGCATATTTAGAATATTTTGCTGTAGGGCAGCATGACAAGCCTTCTAGCTGTGCTGCCCTACGTCAAAAGAAAAAGGCAGGAGTGCACCGTATCTACAAGATACTGCTAGTGGTGGTTCACAAACTGCAGCCGAGTGCCAATGCAGGCGCTCTTCCATTGTGGTGCAAGTGTGTCTGTGTTGTTGGCATGATTGTTTTTGTGCAGGAAGGAACACCTTCCTGCCCAAAAATAATCAAAGGAGGTGTTTTCCTTGTTCTAAGGGCTAGAGAAACACAGGTGGAAAGAGGAAAAAAAGAAGAGAAATGTAAACATTTCTCCACGTTACGTCTACTTTGTGAAGAGGTTAGTTTTGGCGCTGCCCCAGCTCTACGCTATGTTGTAAATCTGGGGCAGTGTCAAAAACCATGGGTGTTGCATAGGAACACCCACAGCAATACCCATGGAACGCCCCTTTCACGCAGTGTAAGGCATTGCCTTACTCCCTATTTACAAGGCCATGAAAAGCCACGCTAGGTGGCTCTGCGTGGCCTTGTAAATATCGTCCGGGACACTACTCCTCCAGAGTGTCACAAAAGTGATGCTCCGGCAGCATAAAAGTACTGCAGGGGCATTGTAAATATGCTCCTAAGTCATAAGGTAACATCTTTGACAGAATTTGGTTGGTGTATCGGAACTGTACTCCATCGCAGTGAGCCTCAGATCACACCTAGGTTCTGGTCTACTGCAACCATATAGTATCATTGATACTTAAAGCTTTTTAGAGTTGCTCGAACGTAAAACTTTATAAACTCTTAACTCCAGTTCACCTTTGTGGATTTTTGTCATTTGGGTGTCATTTTGTTTATTCGTTTTTACTCTATTTCTTCTGATTTGGTGTGAGACTTTTATTGTTTGGTGTTTTTACTGTATTACTGTTTTGTATTGCATAAATACTTTACACATTTCTCTAAAATAAATCTGTCTGCTCTGTGCCATAGTAAGCGGGGAGATTATCTCAATTTAATTTATTGGGTTCATCCTGAAAATTTAGGGCCCTGTTACGGAATCTGGTGGTCCACAGACTGCCAGACTCATGGGGGCACGACGGAGGCTGTCTCCCGACCGCCCTATTACGATTTAAACGGTTGGACCACCACAGTCCTGGAGCAGCCATCACTGCCAAGTGGGGGACAGATGCCAATCAAGACCACTCAGCCTGGCTACATAAGCTATGGGAGCTCTATAGAATGAAACAAATCCGAGCTGTCTACAAAACAAAGTAACTTTGCTTGACAAAATGTGGGACCCATGCATTGCATTGCTATCCTAAGAATTTAAGAAACATCCCTGTCCTCGATACCTACGAGTCTTAAGACTAGGCCTCTGCATCTGGCCAGTCCAAAGTCTTGTGATCGGAATCATATGCTTTTAGATATGCACAGGCTGCTGGTTGCAACTGCATGAAATACAGACAAATAGAACACATTTATAATTCCCCTACTTGAAGATCTCGGCTGGGAAGGTATAGGTCTCCCCAGTTCCTCTCTGTCTGTTTTTGTTCTCTGTTCTCCCTTTGATGCGCTCTCTCTTCTTCTTCTAACTATTCCCATTTGCCCTTCCTTCTAAGTCTTATCCCTCATCCCCACCGGCCGGTGGTTGTAGATGGGCATACATGTTAAAAACGTTTCCTTCAATAAACAGATTTGAACTATGATAATCCACTTTCTTACACCCTTCATTTCTTATAGCTCAATGACATAAAACCCAGAGTTATCTACCTTAAAACATGTGTTTCCCCTCATCTTATTTAGTCCTGCCTCAACACTTTTTTTTCTCACTTTGAAACTCCCAACCATTGTGTCTTTTGTGAAATTCCTGGGTTTCCCACTTAGGACCAGATGTACTAATACACTGGATGCAAGAATTGGTCAAAATGTGTGACCAATATTGTGTGAACAGTGTGGAATTTTGTGAACTGAGATGTCGAAGTGGGTCGCAAATCTGACCTACCACATTAATAGTTATGAAGTTGTTTGCTAATTGTGACCCACTACGATTGGTGAATATTACAAAGACAGTGGTAATAAATCAAGGGTTAGAAGACTACCATGTTGCCAAGCTGGATCCACCTGCCACAAAGTCACTGAGGTAGGTTAACATGTGAGTGTATGCCAGAAAATTGCACATTATGCTCCAAGAACTGTAGTCTGGTCTTTATGACTTTGAATTGCACTGCCCACCCACTCATGAATTAAGACTTATGTCCTGATGGAATTTTTCATCTGACCTCTATGGCCAGTTCAGTCCTGCCTGATGGCAGAACATTTATAAATATGGGACAATATTTGTTATTTACTATCCAAGCTGGAACGTTGCCTAAAAGTAATGCAAAGCAGCACTTTGCACTGCTTTGCATCACTTTTCATCAATGCGACATCCCATGGGTAGTACAGGGATGTTCCCACATTACCATCCATGGATTTTGACAGAAAGCCCTAACTTCTAATGTTTATTAACCCCGGGCGGAGACCTCCGCTCCGCCCGCGGAATGTGCGGAGATTTGCTTTCTCCGCGTTCCACGGAGAACGCAGAGAACGCAAATCTATGCACACTCCGCAGCAGAACGAAGTTGGCCAGCCCCCGCCTGCGTAAGAAATGCTCATGCGCGGGCGTGCGCGCATGCGCAGTTTTCTTAAGCATTACCAGTACGGCGAGGAAGAGGAGGAGGGCAGCCCGGGGACGCCGCAGTACAGAGGTAAGTGGTTTTAAGTTTATTTTTAATTAATGTTAACTTACTTCTTAATAGGGGTGTGGAGGCGGGCGGAGTAGCGGAGTTCCATGGAGTTTGTTTGCAACTACGCCCAGGGTTAATGTTTATGGACAGGGTTTTGTGTCAGAAAGTACAACTTCTTATGGCCCGCGCACAGTAGGAGCAACGTTTTTTTCTCCAAAGATTTCTAAATTTGCATGCATGCTGCACTGTACAACACACGTGCAAAGTGGGAAAAGTTTTAAAGTTTGCCTGAGCAGAGTATTGTGTACTAGAAGGGTACCCTTCTAATACAAAAGCTGTGTTAGATAAAATGCACACACCTTTGGACTATGGATCACATGTATCTGGTTGGGGCAAAATAACCTAATTGAACACCAGCACTTGGGAAGAGAGCAACAATGCCATATCTTGTAGGTGTGGTGCTGTTTTGCTATCCCCTCTGTAATACCATGAACTGTCGCATGAAATAATAGTAAAGTTGAACATTTTTATCCCTAAGTCTGTAGCTTAGATAGTATTTTCCCATATGTTACTCAAGTTACTTAACACATGCAGGAGAAAGGTCCATCAAATTTACTTTGACTTCAAAATTATTGTACATAGTGTAAATTCTTGTTGTTCTGGTAAATCACAAGCATATTTTAGCAAATGGAAATTTTGCATAGATTTTCAACACGGGACTCAATTCACTCTACACTTACAAAGGATTAGTATGCCAAATTTCAGTCGATAACAAAAGCATTACAAAAGTCCCAGGGGCATATTTACAACAAAATAATGCAGCGCCTCAGGCCAGCTTAATGCACTGCGCTATTAGGAAAGTGCAGGGGTGCGTCGTATTTACAGCAATATGACAGATCCCTGTACTCTCCTCTGCGCTGGCGCACAATTGGCTACCTAGCACCAATACAGGCCCCCTTGCACCACGTTGCAAGGATGCCTACATTGTAGGAATTATTGTTTTAGTCCAGGAAGGGGCATCTTCCTGCACAAAAACAATCATTAATGGCGTTGTCCTCCTTCTATGTGTGCTGCAGAATGCAGCACACAGAAAGAGGAAAATTTGAGGAAAAATAAAGGGGGCATATTTACAATATTTTGGGGTAGGGCAGCGCTGCAAGCCTTCTAGCTCCGCTGTTGTACATCAAAAGAAAAGGGCAGGAATGCGCTGTATCTACAAGATACGGTGCATCGCTGGCCTTCCTGCCAACATACAAACTGCAGCGGAGCACCAACGCAGGCACCCTTGCACCATGGTGCAAGAGTGTCTGTGTTGTTGGCATGATTGTTTTATGCAAGAAAGGACATCTTCCTGCACAAAAACAATCAAAGGAGGTGTTTTCCTCGTTGTGTGTCTTCTACAGAATGTAGTAAACGTGGACAAAGTAAAAAACCAGAAAAAATGTAACACTGCTCTTTGTTAAGCCTGCTTTGAGAAGGCATTAGTTTTGCCACTGTCCCAGTTCTACAATATGTTGTAAATCTGGGGCAGTGTCAAAAACCATGGGTGTTGCGTGGGTGCACCCACGGCAACACAAAAAGTCACAAAAATGAGGCTCAGGCGGCGTAATAGTGCTGCTGAAGCATTGCAAACATTCCCCAACTTATTTCTACTCATTGCGCCACCATTACGCCTCCCAGGGGAAAGCATAGGCTTTAGATGCATGCCCAGGTTTACAAATCTTGTAAATCTGGGAATGTGTCAAAGTCCATGGGTCTTACGTTGAAACACCTGCCGCAACACCCATGGAAGGACCTTTTGACGCAGAGTAAGGCAAAGCTGCAACTAGCACTGCATTGCCTTACTCCATATCTACAAGGTCATGTAAAGCCAAGCAAAGTGGCTTTGCATCACCTTGTAGATATGGGACAGCAAACTGCGGCACCGAAGCATCTAAAAAGTGACGCTTTGGCGGAGGAAAGGTGCTGCAAGGGGCTTGTAAATATGCCCCCAGTTTTCACACAAAAGTCAAAATTGCATACAATTCCAATTGCTTTTCAAAATTTTTGAACGAAATAGAGGAAGTTCATGACAGGACGATTTTGCATAAAATTATTTTTACTACACAGAATCAATTCAAGTGAAAAGATAACAAAGGGCAGAATCTTACATACCCGAAGCGAAGAAGTTGGAAATCCGACTCATTGCTTGTGCCACTGAATCGCTTTCGAATTCAGATTCAGGTCTAAAGTACTCTGCCAAACACTTCTCTGCATCGAAGTATTTCTGGTAGAAATCGGTCCATGTTAAACTGGACTCCATGTTCTGACTTTAAAATTGTTGATAGGTAGTGCCTGTGATGAATAAGTTTCTGCAGTTTTGAAGAACACAATAAATGCTTTTCGTGATCCATCGTTCAGCCTTTTTATGAGTCATGTTTGCTTTGTGATCTATTTGTTTTATTTACCGTCAGGCGGGCTCTACTGCTGTATCTCATTACGTTTTCGTGTTCTTGCTTGTTGGCCATACACGGATATGACATTTGTATTATGCAGTTTATTACTACTCTCATTTTATTGCAGTAAAAAAGGTATTTTAAAAAGAAATTATCTATGGTATGATTCCTTGGTCTCTACATTTTAGACCAAGGGGCATATTTACAATATTTTGGCATAGGGCAGTGCTGCAAGCCTTCTAGCTGTGCTGTCCTACATCAAAAGAAAAGGGCAGGAATGTGCAGTATCTACAAGATATGGTGCATTTCTGTCCTTTCTGCCTGCGCAGGCGCATAAACTGCAGCCGAGCGCCAACGCAGGCCTGCTTGCACCATGGTGCAAGGGTGTCTGCGTTGTTGGAATAATTGTTCTTGTGCAGGAAGGGACACCTTCCTGCACAAAAACAATCAAAGAAGGGGTTTTCCTCGTTCTATGTGTGCTGCATAATGCAAACAGAACAGATGATGGACGGAATACTGAACAATGCAAACATTCACCCCCAGTCAACAGATCTGGTTTTAATCCATAGTTGTTTTGTCCACCACGTCACCCCAGTTTAGACCCAGCCATATGCAAATCAGTCTTGACCCTGCTCCGCTTGGGAACAGTCCAGCCCGAACTGCCAAGCCAGGCCCTCCCAGGACCGGAAACAAGCATCTTGGGACCGGTTTTGGGGTAACACCCCTCATCAGCCAAGCTAGCTTGAATCCAGTGGCACAGTGAACACGGGACCCACGTCTGGGCATACCCTTCCCACTCAGGGTGACTATACCAGCACAAAAGGATTATGGACGAAATCAAGAGCATATCAAACATTCACACCCAGTCACATATCTAGGCTAAATCCATTGTTTTTTTGCTCACCATGCCTCCCCAGTTTGGACCCAGCCATATGCAAATCAGTCTTGACTATGCTCCCCATGGGAACAGTCCAGCCCGAACTGACACGCCAGCCCCTGGAGCTCTTCAGTTCGCACGGCCACTTCATTGTTAGCTTTTATTACGTACCGGCAATCCCTGCTGGACTTCACGAACCGCTTGACATTATCTACATCCTATTTTTATTGGCTCCTTTTTATCATGGGATGATTCGATTCTATGTATGTGTTAAGTAGCCTTGCCCTGTTTGGCCTGCCATCTACAGATCTCTATAGATTCCGTTTCCCCTTTCTATATTCTGAATTAGCTTTGTGTGCTGGCCTGTTACATACTCAGAATATCGTTTGATGTGCCCACGGTCAGGCCTGCATGCTCTCTTAAACTGCTTAATATGCCAATTCTTCGCATAATTGGAATACTCTTTGAACATCAGGCACACCCCACCGTCTCTCTTTTTGTGTCTCTAACTTGGATGCCCTGAGGAAGGTGAAGCCCAATTCCGGGCAAACACCGAAACGCGCGTCGGCGCAGGATTCCAATTGCTGGAATAACATGAGACACTAGACAGTCTTTTTCATGGATTACATGTATTTAACTCTACGTTGGGCATACTCTAGATGCTGACTCTGTTAACCAAATAGCCCTGATGTATATATTTTTATGTATTTGGTTCTAGACATATGAGACACTTTATTTGTCATTTCATATCATTGTTTGTTGTGTATGAATGGATTATATGGACTAGATGTGTGAGAATGTGTATATATGAATTGGTATGTTTGAAGTTTGTATGAGTGGCTGGTGGGATGTGTTTTTGCTATTTTTTGACTTATTGTGATATTATATATTTAATCAGTATACCTATTAAATACATCTTTTTTGATACTTTCCTATTACATTTCTGGTTCACTTGTTTTTCTTATTCTTTGCATTGACTTGCCTTGGTTATATCATTGACACACTGCATAACTCAAACTGAATAGGTAGAGAATTCTCCTCGTCGAGTTTGTTATGGTCTGTTCCTCCCGGGACCGGAAACAAGCATTCTGGGACCGGTTTCGGGTTATTACTCCTCATCAACCAGGCTAGCTTGAATCTAGTGGCACAGTGAGCACAGGACCCTCATCTCGGTATACCCTTCCCACATAGCGTGACTACAGCAACACAAAAAGGTGATGGACGGAATGCTGAACATATCAAACACTAAGCCCCAGTTACAGATCTGGTTTAAATCCATTGTTTTTTTGCTCACCATGCCACCCCAGTTTGGACCCAGCCATATGCAAATCAGTCTTGACTCTCCTTCCCATGGAACAGTCCAGCCCGAATTGACAAGCCAGGTCCTCCTGGGACCAGTTTCGGGGTATCACTCCTCATCAGCCAGGCTAGCTTGAATCCAGTGGCACAGTGAGCACAGTACCCTTGTCTGGGTATACCCTTCCACTTAGGACAACTACAGCAACACAAAAAGATGATGGACAGAATGCTGAACATATTAAACATTAAACCCCAGTCACAGATCTGGGTAAACTCCATTGTTTTTTGCTCACAATGCAACCCATGTTTGGACTCAGCCTTATGCCAATCAGTCTTGACTGTGGTCCGCATGGGAACAGTCCAGCCAGAACTGCCAAGCCAGGTTCTCCCTGGATGGGAAGCAAGCATCCTTGGACTGGTTTCGGGGTATCACCTCTCAACAGCCAGGCTAGCTTGAATCCAGTGGCACACTGAGCACGGAACCCTTGTCTGGGCATACCCTTCCCACTTAGAGCGACTATAGCAGCACAAAAAGATGATGGAGGGAATGCTGAACATATGAAACATAGACCCACAATAACAGATTTTGGTTAAATCCATCGTTTATTTGCTTACTATGGCACCCCAATTTGGATCCAGCCATATGCAAATTAATCTTGACCATGCTACGCATAAGAACAGTCCAGGCTGAACTGCCAAGCCAGTTCATCCCAGGACCAGAAACAAGCATCCTGAGACCGGTTTCAGGATATCACCTCTCATCAACCCCCGATAAGCCAGTCAGATTCTGACAGTGTAAAAGCCAGCAGAGTGTCTCAAATACTGACCCAAAATGTAGGTGTGTGGTGTCAACAAAGTGGTGTGTACCCAGTGTGGAAACATGTAATGTTGGTTAAGTTCATTCATGAGTCAGAGGTTACAGTGGCCTCATGATGTCAAGTAACTGTCAAGGAGTCATAACATAAGGGAACAGCATCAGAGGAATGGGATGGATAGAATTAATTGTCCATCTCACTCCAAGGATAACATAGTTCAAGCCAGTTCGATGAGTGGCAAGATGAAATATTCTATTCTGTTCTCTCCGCAGCAGGGTATTTTTGCTCATATGATGGTGGGCTTACAGTATGGTCCGCCGCATGACATCAGGGGAATGATTCAGATGAAGGTAATTAGTGCTTATTTTCGTGGCTATTTTTTGTAGCGGATATATCTGCGGTGTACCATGATCCTCCCCTTGACCAGTCAAGTGGTCATTCCTATGTATCTTTTGTCACAGGGGCAGGAGATCTTATAAATGCAGTTTTTAGAGTTACAATTTGTATGGGTCTTTTGCACCCAGACACTGGTACTGTCAAGTTTGACTTCTTTAGTAGGTTCTATGAAGGTGCACACCCCACAGGAGCCACAAGGGAAATTCCCCCTAACAGGGGGAAGGGCCCAAGGGCATTGTTCGAGCCCTGTGGTTTTCTGTGGTCTTTTATGTACAATCATATTCTCGATGTTGTTGGTGTGTTTATAGGCAAAATGTGGTTATGGGAAGGTCAGAGAGCCTGTCTGTAAAATCGTCCAATGTTTCCTGATGATTTTTTGTATTTTATTGGAGGTGGGTGTAAATGTGGTAACACATGTCATTCTATCCTCCTATATATGAGTGCGTGGTTCCAACAAGGCTGCCCTATTGTTGTTCCTTGCCCTCTTCTGTGCCAACTTCACACTATGAGATGGACAGTGACGTGCCTCTAAATTTCAGGTAAGTAGCTGTGCCTGTGTATCAAAGTCTTTGGTAGTACTGCAATTACAGCAGAGCCGTAGAAGTTGGACATATGGGAGTTTGTCCCTAAGGGATTTAGGGTGGTGGCTATCATATAGGAACAAGCTGTTACTGTCTTTAGGTTTTATGTAAGTAGTAGTCATCAGTCTACCTTTAGTGAGGGAGATCTTTAGATCAAGAAAAGGAAGACTGTTATCTGAGATATTTCTGGTGAATTGCAGATAGGGGTTGAGGGTGTTGATCCAGTCACAGAAGGTGTCACATTCAGTTGTGTCTCCTTGCCAGGAAATCCAGATGTCGTTGATATATATTGACGCCAAAGGAGAATATTCGTGGCATATGGGTTAGTGGCACACAATATGTTATCCTTCTCGAAATTGGCCATGTAAAGACATGCCAGACTCCGAGCTAATGTTGTTCCCATGGATATGCCCTGGGTCTGGTGGTATAGTTTGTCCCCGTATGAAAAACGTTTTCTATCAGGACCAGGGTTGCACGCTCCATAATGTACTGGACTGGGGTGGGTGATGACCAATCGTCAGACAGTATGGTACTTTCTATCACATCCAAAGTCACATTTTGTGGGATACTGGGGTGGAGCGCCTCTACATCCAGGATCACCACTAGGTCAGTCTGAATGGTATTATCAGTCTCTTCAATTAAGGTCAATACATGTCTAGTATCCTTTAAAAAGGAAGCAGTTTTAGTGACCAATGGTTGTAGAAAGTGATTGCAAAACTTTTAAAAAGGGTTCCAAGAGGTAGCCTTTCTCTTTATGAATTTGTGGGTGGATGTAGAAGTAGGGGATGTTTGGTCTTGTGTTTACCAAACAATCTGTCTCATTTTTGATGATCCACCCTTGTGTTTCGGCAGAGGAGACTACTGAGGTGATCTGAGTACTAAGGTTTCCTGTGGGATCTTGACTGACAGGAGTGTAATACTTCTGGTCAGCAAGTTGGTTGAGGCATTACTTGTAGTCAGTAGTGGATATGATCACTATTGCCCCTCCCTTGTCAGCTTGTTTTATGCTGATCTGAGTGTCATTGCCAAGTGACTTGACTGCTGTCAGTTCAAGATTGAACATGTTATTGAAGGTAGGCCCATAGGTACATTTGTTAACTTCCTTGAGGACTGCCTGCCAAAAGGTCAGTCACTCGTTTGGTATCATAACGGTTGAGGGTGTGAATCTAGAAGGATTATATAGGCCCAAATTGAGTTGTTCAGATGCTTGTTTGTCATGGAAAAAGGCCCGCAGACGGATTTTGCAGAAGAAATTGTGTAATTCGCAATTCACACGAACTTTGTCATTCGTATGTGTCGGCACAAAGCACAGTTCTTTATGTAGGACTTTAGTCTCTGTGTCAGTGAAAATTCCAACTCCAACCTCTGCCTAAAAAAAGGTGTTGAAAGGTTGTGGGAAGGCATAGGAAGAGGAAGAAGAAGAGGAGGACAAAATGGGTGCAATGGCAGGAACCACCACCACAAATGCAATGTTTGCCAGGTCTTATGCCCTGAGACCCATGACCCCTCCATCATAATCAGCCTTATTGAGGCCTATCCAATACAGCTGCTTGGGCCCCTTGCCATCGCCCCATCATTTATATGTGAGATGACTTTCTTAAATCTTTTCCTGGCCTTATGCCGTGTATCCACATTGGCTCATTGGCCACACTCCGTCTTTAGGACTTTTGCCTTCTCTACCAGCTGTACCAAGATGGTGGCTGTTTCTCTTGTTTTTATTTCAAAAGCACACATTTTTACCAACTCTTATCATTATAAGCCATGTCTTCCCTGGACCGGAAACAAGCATCCTGGGACCGGTTTCTGGCTATTCAGCCGTCATCAGCCAGGCTAGCTTGAATCCAGTGGCAAAGTGAGCAAGGGACCCACGTCTGGGCATACCCTGCCAACTTAGGGCGAACAAAGCGATACTCAAAGGGGATGATGGATGGAGCGCTTGAGCTAATCAAACACTCACCCCCAGTCAACTGATCTGGGTTTAATCCATCATCATTCTTTAGCTCACTCCACCACCCCAGTTCAGACATGGCCATATGCAAATCAGTCTGACCCTGTGCCTCATGGGAACAGTCCAGCCCGAACTGACAAGCCATGTCTTCCCTGGACCGGAAACAAGCATCCTGGGACCGGTTTCTGGCTATTCAGCCGTCATCAGCCAGGCTAGCTTGAATCCAGTGGCAAAGTGAGCAAGGGACCCACGTCTGGGCATACCCTGCCAACTTAGGGCGAACAAAGCGATACCAAAGGGGGTGATGGACAGAGCGCTTGAGCTAATCAAACACTCACCCCCAGTCAACTGATCTGGGTTTAATCCATCATCATTCTTTAGCTCACTCCACCACCCCAGTTCAGACATGGCCATATGCAAATCAGTCTGACCCTATGCCTCATGAGAACAGTCCAGCCCGAACTGCCAATCCATGTCTTCCCTGGACCGGAAACAAGCATCCTGGGACCGGTTTCTGGCTATTCAGCCGTCATCAGCCAGGCTAGCTTGAATCCAGTGGCAAAGTGAGCAAGGGACCCACGTCTGGGCATACCCTGCCAACTTAGGGCGAACAAAGCGATACCAAAGGGGATGATGGACGGAGCGCTTGAGCTAATCAAACACTCACCCCCAGTCAACTGATCTGGGTTTAATCCATCATCATTCTTTAGCTCACTCCACCACCCCAGTTCAGACATGGCCATATGCAAATCAGTCTGACCCTGTGCCTCATGGGAACAGTCCAGCCCGAACTGCCAAGCCATGTCTTCCCTGGACCGGAAACAAGCATCCTGGGACCGGTTTCTGGCTATTCAGCCGTCATCAGCCAGGCTAGCTTGAATCCAGTGGCAAAGTGAGCAAGGGACCCACGTCTGGGCATACCCTGCCAACTTATGGCGAACAAAGCGATACCAAAGGGGATGATGGACGGAACGCTTGAGCTAATCAAACACTCACCCCCAGTCAACTGATCTGGGTTTAATCCATCATCATTTTTTAGCTCACTCCACCACCCCAGTTCAGACATGGCCATATGCAAAACAGTCTGACCCTGTGCCTCATGGGAACAGTCCAGCCCGAACTGCCAAGACATGTCTTCCCTGGACCGAAAACAAGCATCCTGGGACCGGTTTCTGGCTATTCAGCCGTCATCAGCCAGGCTAGCTTGAATCCAGTGGCAAAGTGAACAAGGGACCCACGTCTGGGCATACCCTGCCAACTTAGGGCGAACAAAGCGATACCAAAGGGGATGATGGACGGAGCGCTTGAGCTAATCAAACACTCACCCCCAGTCAACTGATCTGGGTTTAATCCATCATCATTCTTTAGCTCACTCCACCACCCCAGTTCAGACATGGCCATATGCAAATCAGTCTGACCCTGTGCCTCATGGGAACAGTCCAGCCCGAACTGCCAAGCCATGTCTTCCCTGGACCGGAAACAAGCATCCTGGGACCGGTTTCTGGCTATTCAGCCGTCATCAGCCAGGCTAGCTTGAATCCAGTGGCAAAGTGAGCAAGGGACCCACGTCTGGGCATACACTGCCATCTTAGGGCGAACAAAGCGATACCAAAGGGGATGATGGACGGAGCGCTTGAGCTAATCAAACACTCACCCCCAGTCAACTGATCTGGGTTTAATCCATCATCATTCTTTAGCTCACTCCACCACCCCAGTTCAGACATGGCCATATGCAAATCAGTCTGACCCTGTGCCTCATGGGAACAGTCCAGCCCAAACTGCCAAGCCATGTCTTCCCTGGACCGGAAACAAGCATCCTGGGACCGGTTTCTGGCTATTCAGCCATCATCAGCCAGGCTAGCTTGAATCCAGTGGCAAAGTGAGCAAGGGACCCACGTCTGGGCATACCCTGCCAACTTAGGGCGAACAAAGCGATACCAAAGGGGATGATGGACGGAGCGCTTGAGCTAATCAAACACTCACCCCAGTCAACTGATCTGGTTTTAATCCATCATCATTTTTTAGCTCACTCCACCACCCCAGTTCAGACATGGCCATATGCAAAACAGTCTGACCCTGTGCCTCATGGGAACAGTCCAGCCCGAACTGCCAAGCCATGTCTTCCCTGGACCGAAAACAAGCATCCTGGGACCGGTTTCTGGCTATTCAGCCGTCATCAGCCAGGCTAGCTTGAATCCAGTGGCAAAGTGAGCAAGGCACCCACGTCTGGGCATACCCTGCCAACTTAGGGCGAACAAAGCGATACCAAAGGGGATGACGGACGGAGCGCTTGAGCTAATCAAACACTCACCCCCAGTCAACTGATCTGGGTTTAATCCATCATCATTCTTTAGCTCACTCCACCACCCCAGTTCAGACATGGCCATATGCAAATCAGTCTGACCCTGTGCCTCATGGGAACAGTCCAGCCCGAACTGCCAAGCCATGTCTTCCCTGGACCGGAAACAAGCATCCTGGGACCGGTTTCTGGCTATTCAGCCGTCATCAGCCAGGCTAGCTTGAATCCAGTGGCAAAGTGAGCAAGGGACCCACGTCTGGGCATACCCTGCCAACTTAGGGTGAACAAAGCGATACCAAAGGGGATGATGGACGGAGCGCTTGAGCTAATCAAACACTCACCCCCAGTCAACTGATCTGGGTTTAATCCATCATCATTCTTTAGCTCACTCCACCACCCCACTTCAGACATGGCCATATGCAAATCAGTTCGACCCTGTGCCTCATGGGAACAGTCCAGCCCGAACTGCCAAGCCATGTCTTCCCTGGACCGGAAATAAGCATCCTGGGACCGGTTTCTGGCTATTCAGCCGTCATCAGCCAGGCTAGCTTGAATCCAGTGGCAAAGTGAGCAAGGGACCCACGTCTGGGCATACACTGCCATCTTAGGGCGAACAAAGCGATACCAAAGGGGATGATGGACGGAGCGCTTGAGCTAATCAAACACTCACCCCAGTCAACTGATCAGGGTTTAATCCATCATCATTCTTTAGCTCACTCCACCACCCCAGTTCAGACATGGCCATATGCAAATCAGTCTGACCCTGTGCCTCATGGGAACAGTCCAGCCCGAACTGCCAAGCCATGTCTTCCCTGGACCGGAAACAAGCATCCTGGGACCGGTTTCTGGCTATTCAGCCGTCATCAGCCAGGCTAGCTTGAATCCAGTGGCAAAGTGAGCAAGGGACCCACGTCTGGGCATACCCTGCCAACTTAGGGTGAACAAAGCGATACCAAAGGGGATGATGGACGGAGCGCTTTAGCTAATCAAACACTCACCCCCAGTCAACTGATCTGGGTTTAATCCATCATCATTCTTTAGCTCACTCCACCACCCCAGTTCAGACATGGCCATATGCAAATCAGTCTGACCCTGTGCCTCATGGGAACAGTCCAGCCCGAACTGCCAAGCCATGTCTTCCCTGGACCGGAAACAAGCATCCTGGGACCGGTTTCTGGCTATTCAGCCGTCATCAGCCAGGCTAGCTTGAATCCAGTGGCAAAGTGAGCAAGGGACCCACGTCTGGGCATACCCTGCCAACTTAGGGCGAACAAAGCGATGCCAAAGGGGATGATGGACGGAGCGCTTGAGCTAATCAAACACTCACCCCCAGTCAACTGATCTGGGTTTAATCCATTATCATTCTTTAGCTCACTCCACCACCCCAGTTCAGACATGGCCATATGCAAATCAGTCTGACCCTGTACCTCATG
The DNA here is from genome assembly GCA_963921515.1 of Calotriton arnoldi. NCBI lineage: Eukaryota > Metazoa > Chordata > Amphibia > Caudata > Salamandridae > Calotriton > Calotriton arnoldi. The sequence goes on from CAWUFW010009537.1 coordinate 755,645, forward strand.
GGAACAGTCCAGCCCGAAATGCCAAGCCATGTCTTCCCTGGACCGGAAACAAGCATCCTGGGACCGGTTTCTGGCTATTCAGCCGTCATCAGCCAGGCTAGCTTGAATCCAGTAGCAAAGTGAGCAAGGGACCCACGTCTGGGCATACCCTGCCAACTTAGGGCGAACAAAGCGATACCAAAGGGGGTGATGGACAGAGCGCTTGAGCTAATCAAACACTCACCCCCAGTCAACTGATCTGGGTTTAATCCATCATCATTCTTTAGCTCACTCCACCACCCCAGTTCAGACATGGCCATATGCAAATCAGTCTGACCCTATGCCTCATGAGAACAGTCCAGCCCGAACTGCCAATCCATGTCTTCCCTGGACCGGAAACAAGCATCCTGGGACCGGTTTCTGGCTATTCAGCCGTCATCAGCCAGGCTAGCTTGAATCCAGTGGCAAAGTGAGCAAGGGACCCACGTCTGGGCATACCCTGCCAACTTATGGCGAACAAAGCGATACCAAAGGGGATGATGGACGGAACGCTTGAGCTAATCAAACACTCACCCCCAGTCAACTGATCTGGGTTTAATCCATCATCATTTTTTAGCTCACTCCACCACCCCAGTTCAGACATGGCCATATGCAAAACAGTCTGACCCTGTGCCTCATGGGAACAGTCCAGCCCGAACTGCCAAGCCATGTCTTCCCTGGACCGAAAACAAGCATCCTGGGACCGGTTTCTGGCTATTCAGCCGTCATCAGCCAGGCTAGCTTGAATCCAGTGGCAAAGTGAACAAGGGACCCACGTCTGGGCATACCCTGCCAACTTAGGGCGAACAAAGCGATACCAAAGGGATGATGGACGGAGCGCTTGAGCTAATCAAACACTCACCCCCAGTCAACTGATCTGGGTTTAATCCATCATCATTCTTTAGCTCACTCCACCACCCCAGTTCAGACATGGCCATATGCAAATCAGTCTGACCCTGTGCCTCATGGGAACAGTCCAGCCCGAACTGCCAAGCCATGTCTTCCCTGGACTCGGAAACAAGCATCCTGGGACCGGTTTCTGGCTATTCAGCCGTCATCAGCCAGGCTAGCTTGAATCCAGTGGCAAAGTGAGCAAGGGACCCACGTCTGGGCATACACTGCCATCTTAGGGCGAACAAAGCGATACCAAAGGGGATGATGGACGGAGCGCTTGAGCTAATCAAACACTCACCCCCAGTCAACTGATCTGGGTTTAATCCATCATCATTCTTTAGCTCACTCCACCACCCCAGTTCAGACATGGCCATATGCAAATCAGTCTGACCCTGTGCCTCATGGGAACAGTCCAGCCCAAACTGCCAAGCCATGTCTTCCCTGGACCGGAAACAAGCATCCTGGGACCGGTTTCTGGCTATTCAGCCGTCATCAGCCAGGCTAGCTTGAATCCAGTGGCAAAGTGAGCAAGGGACCCACGTCTGGGCATACCCTGCCAACTTAGGGCGAACAAAGCGATACCAAAGGGGATGATGGACGGAGCGCTTGAGCTAATCAAACACTCACCCCCAGTCAACTGATCTGGTTTTAATCCATCATCATTTTTTAGCTCACTCCACCACCCCAGTTCAGACATGGCCATATGCAAAACAGTCTGACCCTGTGCCTCATGGGAACAGTCCAGCCCGAACTGCCAAGCCATGTCTTCCCTGGACCGAAAACAAGCATCCTGGGACCGGTTTCTGGCTATTCAGCCGTCATCAGCCAGGCTAGCTTGAATCCAGTGGCAAAGTGAGCAAGGCACCCACGTCTGGGCATACCCTGCCAACTTAGGGCGAACAAAGCGATACCAAAGGGGATGACGGACGGAGCGCTTGAGCTAATCAAACACTCACCCCCAGTCAACTGATCTGGGTTTAATCCATCATCATTCTTTAGCTCACTCCACCACCCCAGTTCAGACATGGCCATATGCAAATCAGTCTGACCCTGTGCCTCATGGGAACAGTCCAGCCCGAACTGCCAAGCCATGTCTTCCCTGGACCGGAAACAAGCATCCTGGGACCGGTTTCTGGCTATTCAGCCGTCATCAGCCAGGCTAGCTTGAATCCAGTGGCAAAGTGAGCAAGGGACCCACGTCTGGGCATACCCTGCCAACTTAGGGTGAACAAAGCGATACCAAAGGGGATGATGGACGGAGCGCTTGAGCTAATCAAACACTCACCCCCAGTCAACTGATCTGGGTTTAATCCATCATCATTCTTTAGCTCACTCCACCACCCCAGTTCAGACATGGCCATATGCAAATCAGTCTGACCCTGTGCCTCATGGGAACAGTCCAGCCCGAACTGCCAAGCCATGTCTTCCCTGGACCGGAAACAAGCATCCTGGGACCGGTTTCTGGCTATTCAGCCGTCATCAGCCAGGCTAGCTTGAATCCAGTGGCAAAGTGAGCAAGGGACCCACGTCTGGGCATACACTGCCATCTTAGGGCGAACAAAGCGATACCAAAGGGGATGATGGACGGAGCGCTTGAGCTAATCAAACACTCACCCCCAGTCAACTGATCTGGGTTTAATCCATCATCATTCTTTAGCTCACTCCACCACCCCAGTTCAGACATGGCCATATGCAAATCAGTCTGACCCTGTGCCTCATGGGAACAGTCCAGCCCGAACTACCAAGCCATGTCTTCCCTGGACCGGAAACAAGCATCCTGGGACCGGTTTCTGGCTATTCAGCCGTCATCAGCCAGGCTAGCTTGAATCCAGTGGCATAGTGAGCAAGGGACCCACGTCTGGGCATACCCTGCCAACTTAGGGTGAACAAAGCGATACCAAAGGGGATGATGGACGGAGCGCTTTAGCTAATCAAACACTCACCCCCAGTCAACTGATCTGGGTTTAATCCATCATCATTCTTTAGCTCACTCCACCACCCCAGTTCAGACATGGCCATATGCAAATCAGTCTGACCCTGTGCCTCATGGGAACAGTCCAGCCCGAACTGCCAAGCCATGTCTTCCCTGGACCGGAAACAAGCATCCTGGGACCGGTTTCTGGCTATTCAGCCGTCATCAGCCAGGCTAGCTTGAATCCAGTGGCAAAGTGAGCAAGGGACCCACGTCTGGGCATACACTGCCATCTTAGGGCGAACAAAGCGATACCAAAGGGGATGATGGACGGAGCGCTTGAGCTAATCAAACACTCACCCCCAGTCAACTGATCTGGGTTTAATCCATCATCATTCTTTAGCTCACTCCACCACCCCAGTTCAGACATGGCCATATGCAAATCAGTCTGACCCTGTGCCTCATGGGAACAGTCCAGCCCGAACTGCCAAGCCATGTCTTCCCTGGACCGGAAACAAGCATCCTGGGACCGGTTTCTGGCTATTCAGCCGTCATCAGCCAGGCTAGCTTGAATCCAGTGGCAAAGTGAGCAAGGGACCCACGTCTGGGCTTCACATCCATTCCAACCACTGGTATATAATGGACCTGGCTATAAGCCTTTTTTTGGCCAGGACTGAGGATGAAGAGGATGGAGAAGAGGCAACAGAGGTCGATCTAAAGACACTCGACATGAACAGCAGAGAACACAGGTACAATGGGACTCAGCTCGGGAACAGTAAAAAACCAGGAGCATGAGGGGTGCATCAACAAGTGGAGCGGTGACTTAACAGTCAACTTAAGCCATAGATGTTTTACCTCCTTGGAAAAACAAGTCCTAGAGAAGGGTTTGGGTTTCGTGCCTACTTATATGGGTGATGATTTCAAAACACATCAGGCATTGTTTGAATATTTTCCTAAAATGCGGTTATCCTTTTTCTTTGATAAACAGAATGTTATTACGCAGGATCTATCCCGTAATAATGGCCTGAGAAACAAATCTGCATTTCTTCCTACCCTCCAACAAGTACCTTCAGAGGTAGATATCTTTGAGAAGGTAGTTTTGAAGTATTTTTCCTCTTATAAGGGGCAAGCGAAACGTCCTTTTTTAAACCTTACAAAAGAAGAAGAACAATGTCTACACAATCTAGGATCTGACCCAAATATTGTACTCAAGCCAGCCGATAAAGGTGGGGTTACTGTAGTTCTGGATACTTGACATACCGGACGGAATGTCTATGTCAGCTCCACGATATAAAATATTACAAACCCATCACACGTGACCCCACGCCAAGACTGCAAAAAATGATTAAGACTCTTGTATAGGCTGTTGAATCGGGATAGATTACTAAAAGTGAGGCTGAGTTCTTAACCCCTACTCATCCTAAGATTCCGGCAGTCTATAACTTACCCAAGATACACAAAATACAGAGACCAGCTCCAGGCAGATCAATCGTGTCCGGGATTGGTACTATTTAGAACCTCTATCTCAATTCGTGGATTGAATCCTTAGACCACTAGTGGCAGAAATGCCCTCGTATCTTCAGGACACCAAACACATCTTGTCCTTCTTGACCATGATCCAGTTTGATCCTAGGAAACATCTTTTGGTCTCATTTGATGTGGAGGCTCTGTATACAAACATTCCTCAAGAGGACACTCTACAGACGATCAAACAGCTGTTGACACAACTTCCACGGGTTGATCAGACACCAACATCTTTTGTTATGGAATGTGCGTCCCTGGCCATGAGAGAGAATTTTTTCTCCTTCGAAGACCAACTATATTGGCAGGTGACTGGCACTTCCATGGGCAGCCATTGTGCCCCTAGTATGGCTAATCTGTATATGCACTGGTCTGAAGAGTCTTACATCTACCCTATGGAGAATCCCTTCCAGATTAATCTGAAACTATGGAAGAGATATATTGACAATATCTTGGTCATCTGGGAGGATGACCAAGTATCTCTGTATGGCTTAATTCTCTGAATAGCTGTCTCAAATTCATGTGTGAATATATTAAGAAAGAACTTCCAATCCTTGATCTTAAATTGTACCCCAAAGAAGGTTTGATCTTTACAGAACTATTTCAAAAACCTATGGCCCGCAACTCGCTGCTCAGCTATAACAGCTTTCATCCACAAGCCCTTCGTGATAATCTACCAGTAGGACAGTTCCTGCGGTTGAGAAGGAATTGTACGGAATTGACGAAGTATAAAGAACATACTAATAACCTCACCAAGAATCTTCTTGCTTGACAATATCCATTAGATCTTGTTCGGAGAGCCTTCAAATGGGCGTGCAATAATAACCGTGAGGCCCTACTAGACATCTACCCAAAATCTCGACCAGGGCGTTTGGTGTGTGTAAGCATGTTTAGTCATTTGACAGGGACCATCAAGAAAGCCATTAATACCAACTGGCATATTTTGAATAAGAGCAGTAAGGTTTGTATGAAACCCCTCTTTGCCTTCAAGCATAGCAGTAACTTGAGGAATGTCCTGGTTCATACCAGAACACAACATACTGTGACTCCTGACACTTCACGCACTTTATGGACAGGTGAACCTATAAGGGGACATTTTCCCTGTGGTTCCTGTGTTGTCTGCCACTCTACACAACGTACTAAACAATTAGATCTAGGTTAGAAAACTCCCTGGATCTTAACCAACCATACCAATTGCAACTCAGAGGGGCTAATATATTTGATCAAGTGCCCTTGCAATTTGAAGTATGTGGGGATGACGACTCGCAAGGTAAAGACGAGAATTATTGAACACAGGAGCTCTATCAAATGTAAAAAATCCAATACCAAACTCACACGCCATTTTTTGGATGCTGGCCATGCTGAAGCAGATATTATGTGGGTGGTCCTGAATAAACCACACTATTGTAGAGATATGGGCCCACTGGACAAAGTACTTTTTCGCAGAGAACAGCGTTGGGTGTTCAGACTAGGAAGTCATCTTAGCGGTTTGAATGATGACATTCTGTGGTGTGCATTATAAATTTCTCACAACACATATTCTGACCATTGTATCCAGCCCCAGTGTACCTATGCCACACTATATAGCATTACCCTATTAATGTCCATTATACACTATATGTGTGCAGATACCATATACCATAAAGCGTGTATCCACCATAGACTTTATGTGCGCACATATACACCTTATTTTCTTGTAGTTGTGAGCATTGGCTGTCTTGTCCTTTCCCTTATGGTCAACACTGAGAAGGATCATGGGCTTTCCATTCTGACCTCTGTGAACCCTTGACACATTTTATGAACTTGGACCTGTTGATATACGTAGTATCATTTCACATGAGATCTTTACTACGCAGAGATACGTTGATCAGAGGCTTTTTCCATTTTGGTAGATAACTCTTTAAACAACAATCCCCTGGTACGCTTTATACTGTCCATTGACCGATAATTGCAGCTTTTTCATAGCAATTACCTGCTACCATTCCCAGGCATGCTTTGCGAAGCAGCCCGGTGGAGGTTCTGACATTTTATCGAGCGCCCAAACCTTGGACAAACACTCCCGCCAATGCTCTCTCGCAGCGAGATAGGCGACACGTAAGGTGAGTTTCCTGGCATTGTATGTGCCTTATTATTTTATTGTTTTGCCTCGCCTAATGCAGCCTCTTTTTATGTACATTTGAGACCTGCTTGTAGTGGCTATGTTTCATTCTGCCACTATGCATGCTTTGTTCACTCTGACTACTACCGTGTTTTACAAGTGCCCCATGGTATCTATTTCTGCCGCCATGAGGTTTACATCAAAATTTAATTTGAATGCTGCGATTTAGCAACTGTCTGTTGCTAATGGGCTCTTACCTCGGCTGACATTGTAGCGAGTAGCTGTGTTTTCTGTTTGTCTCTTTAAATCGCTAAATAACGGGTGCAACATCCTCCGTTTTAGTGGTGCACTACTATTCTGTTTTGTTTGGTATAAGCCAAAACCTTACGGTTGTGGTTCTCGATAACTGTGTGCTGTCTAGACGCACTCACTACTCTCTTCAATTACAACCCCTCTCTTGTTGGAATATTCCCTAGGAGTTTGGTATAAGTGCATATAAGTTGAGAGACGCTGGCCTATAGCGGGCATCCCATACAACACACCACTCCTGAGATTATGAAATGAGTACATAACTTTATGGAGTAAATAATGATGCTGAGGACCTTACTAAGGCGCTACACATCTATAACCTGGTTGTACTCTATCCAACCTAACCGATTTCTCCCTCCTCCCCCCTTTCAGTTCTGAGAGTTAGTCATGTTATATATATCTTTTAGTCATCATATGGATATATTATTGCAGCACAACATGAGATGATGATGAAGCACGCTTATTTTAACATCCTTTCTTTAGTTTTGTGATATGTGTTTCTATATATCAATCTAGAGCTCTACGTGTGGAGAGACTCGGTTGACGGTAGAGTCGGACCTTATTCATAGTATCTGGGTAAGGTATTGATGGATACTCTCTGGGAATACTTCACTCATTCTGGTTGTGGTGGTGGTAGACACTGGTTACTCACGTTGATTGACATAATGCATATGTTTAATTTTTGCTTATCTTTTCAGGGCCACCTGACCCACTCAAGGATCTGTTGCTATTAAGCACAGCTGGTCAAGAGTGAAGGCCTGAGTATACCAGAAGTATCATATTAGAGTGATATTATATATTTTTTGTACACGTTTTATTTAGCAGAGTGACTTAATATCTTGGTCCTGAAGAATGCCCTGAACATCCCAGTCATACACGGCAGAAACATGTTGCCCTTATACAGGGAGAACATCCATATCCCTGTCTCACTATGCTTTTAATCTCTATCCTTTAGGGCATAGGAATAAAGTTGTTTTGCTCCTATTGAGGTAGTTTTAAATACACTAGTTTCTTTAGCACTCTGCCCCTCACTCTACCCCATTGGTATTAGTACTTACACATGCTATAAAACATCCCTGCACCTTTCCTGCGGGAAAGTCATAGCCCACACTGGGTACCTTGCGGTCCCAGTGTGTGGAGGGGACCCTAGGATGAAGCATGTCACTCTATGGTGAGTGAGGGTTCTCGTCCAAACACTTGTAGTGCCCCACCTTCTTCCTTTTTCTCTCCCTCCCGTTCTTTGCTACACTGTACACTGTGTGAGTCTAGCTAGAGTTTTATGTATAAACATAAAGTTAACTCTTCAGTTGAATTTTCTCCGATTTCAAAGTGTCGCATTTACACACAGCAGGCATCTTGCTCCCAGTGGCTGGGAGACGACCTGCCATATTTATAACTGAATAATATATACATTTTTTTTAAATGGAAGAAATTTAAAGTGCATAAAATGTTCCATCAAGTGCAGAAAAATGTTCCTTATAAACATTCTGCAGAACATTTTACTGCACTTTAAATTTCTGCTATTTACAAAACATGGTTGTATGTTTGTGTTGTACATGTAACGGTGCCACATATGGCGAAAGGTATGTCCTGTGCCTCAAGTACATAAGTCACAGGCTCCCAGTCACCCATGTACATATATCCCATTCATTCACACACATGTTCATACATCCCCACAGACAATGGACTCACTGACACATTGACTCACTGACACACATGGCAGCCCTATCAGAGTACCCCTAGTCACAGTATTTGTTCAAACAATAGTATTGGGCTCCATTGACATTAGGTTTAAAGTCAATGAAGCTGGGCGAGGGGGTATCTGATAACATTGCAAGAGTAACATGAGCCTTCAGGAGCTCACGACGAATTTCACTGATCAGAAGTAGCTCTCATTACATCAAAGGCTGGAAACCCCTGTTATAGCTAGAACTGTAACTATATCCATTAACAATTGTATTTTTAAAAAGTGCAAAATGTGTGAAACGGATCACTGACAGAATATCGAGGAGCAGAATATCGAGATGCGAGAATATCGATGAAAAAATATAGAATGACAGAATATTGACTTCCTATCTACAAACAGGTAAGTACAGAAATATCGAATCCTAAATATCGTTGTCAATAATATAGTTTGCTAAAATAGCGACTTTTTTAAATGTCTTAAAAGTAATATAAAATTAATTAAATAATCAATATAATTAGGTAAAACATACTTAAAAATAATTAAAAAACGTTAAAATTAATAAATAATAAATATAATGTAAAAAAAATAACATGCATTTTTATTTTTTATTATATATAATCACTTAATAATATTAAAAATAATTAATATTTTTAATTATAAAATGATAAAAACATAATTTAAAATATAATTACATATATATAAATAAACCTATATTATAAAAATAAATTATATATAAGTTAAAACATTAAAATAAATATTTAAAAAAATATATATATTTTACATTAATTATAAAATGTTAAAAACATAATTTAAAATATAATTACATATATATAAATAAACCTATATTATAAATATAAAAATAAATTATATATAATAAGTTAAAACATTAAAATAAATATTAAAAAAAAAATATATTTTACACTACATTAAATATAACGTTACTGGAAACATTGCATAGCGTAGGGGATAAAATAACTATTTCCACTCCAACAAGTGGGACAGTAGGGAAAGTGTTGGATAGCGGGAGGGTAAAAATTACTATTCCCATTCCAGTGAGTGCAACAGTAGGGAAAGTGTTGGATAGCGGGTGGGTAAAAATTACTATTCCCACTCCAGTGAGTGCAACAGTAGGGAAAGTGTTGGATAGCGGGTGGGAATAATGTACTATTCCCACTCCACCAAGTGTAACAGTAGGGAAAGTGTTGGATAGCGGGTGGATAAAAATTACTTTTCCCACTCCAGTGAGTGCAAAAGTAGGGAAAGTGTTGGATAGCGGGTGGGTAAAAATTACTATTCCCACTCCACCGAGTGCAACAGTAGGGAAAATGTTGGATAGCGGGAGGTTAAAAATTACTATTGCCACTCCAGTGAGTGCAACAGTAGGGAAAGTGTTGGATAGCGGGAGGGTAAAAATTACTATTCCCACTTCAGTGAGTGCAACAGTAGGGAAAGTGTTGGATAGCGGGTGGATAAAAATTACTATTCCCACTTCAGTGAGTGCAACAGTAGGGAAAGTGTTGGATAGCGGGTGGGTAAAAATTACTATTCCCACTCCACCGAGTGCAACAGTAGGGAAAGTGTTGGATAGCGGGAGGGTAAAAATTACTATTCCCACTCCAGTGAGTGCAACAGTAAGGAAAGTGTTGGATAGCATAGGGGAATTATTTAATATACCCACTCCTGCAATATAATTAACATTAATTAACAATTAATTATTTTGAAAAAATGAATTTACCTCCCACCATTTTCCCCTATAAACATCACCTACAATATTATAACATATTAATAAATTAACATAATTAATTAACAATTAATTAATTAACTAATTACAATTAACAAAATAATTAATTAACATATTTACAAAATAATTGTTAATAATTGATATCTAATTAATTACTAATTAATAAAAAAACACACAATTAACATAATTACAAATTAATTACGAATTGTTATTAATCAATTAATAAGTAATTAATAAGTGATTAATTAACGTAATTAACAAGTTAAATTATTAAATATTAATTTATTAAGTAATAAAATAATAAATTAATTAATTTCAAATAAATTACTTCCCACCCTATTCCCCTATAAACAAACAACCCACTACAGAATTAAATTACGCCCAAAAAAATTAACATATAATTACTTAATTCTAAATAATGCTAAAAATATATATTATAATTAAATTACTTCCCACCCTATTCCCCTATAAACCCACAACCCGCTCCAGAATTAAATTACGCAAAAAAATTAACATATAATTAATTAATTCTAAATAATGCTAAAAATATATATTATAATTAAATTACTTCCCACCCTATTCCCCTATAAACTCACAACCCGCTACAGAATTAAATTACAAAAAAATTAATTAACATAAAATTCATTACTTTTACAAAATTCAAACATACATTACAAAAATAATACATACTTTTAACACATATACTAACACTTAAAACACACAAAAAAATCGATTTTACTAACTTCGATATTTTGGAACTCGATATTTCTTACCTGCATTTCGATATTCTGCACCACTATATTTTTGCAATTCGATATTCTGTCCATTCGATATCAAAAACTTGATATTCTGTCCAGTCGATATATTTTTTTCGATATTGTGAGTAGTTACCGTGTGAAACATACTGGATTTTTACATTACAGACACTTAAACTGGGCCTGCATTAAAAGATTGGTTCAGATGATGCATCAGGGTTCTTATGGTTATAAGCTCTGGTTTTTTATATATATATACATATATATATATATATATATATTCACTGAAAAAACCATAGGTTTCAGACACGTTATAGTTAGAAATTAGCATTTAAAAAACCTTTGAAATTCACTGAAAAAACCATAGGTTTTAGGGACAGCTATAGTTAGTTGGACATTTCACTCATACAAAACCATAGAAATTCCCCTGTTATAGTTAGTTCAGCTAACTATAACTCGCGCCCCCGCAATGGCCTTCTGGTCCTTCTGGGACCCCCTGAGCAGGCCTAGGGGGTCAGGGTGTTTCTACCCTGCCCCCTTTTTGCGTTTTGCGCACTTGTTTCTACTGTTTTCTTGTGACTCGGTTCTACCGAGTCACAAGATGGCTGCCAACACTTCCTGGTTTGGAGTGTTAACAGCCAATTAGCATACAGCTTGTGATCGGGAGGGTGCGCGCAGGGTGCGCGGATCCTCCGCGGCCATAGATATATATGTGATTTTACTTTTGATTTTCTCAGGAACTACTGAATGGATTTACACCATTTAACCAAAAGGCACGACTCTGAACCAAGGGCTACATTTTTGCCAAATTTGGTGTAATTCCGTTCAGCAGTTCGGGCTGTAGCTGCGACTAAAGGTTCCTATGGAAAATTGCATGGGGAAAACACGTTTTGGGACCCCCCTTTTTTCTCGGCCCCCACTAGATGAATCACACCGAGACTTTCAGGATAGGAGCGGACCGGAGCGCCCCACAAGTTTTGAAAATTTTGTGAAGATTCATCAACCGGCGCCAAAGTTATTGGGAATAGAATGTTGCAGATTTCCTATGGAAAATAAGTCCTAACTATAACTATCTACTGGCGACCGCCAGTAGATAATATATATATAAATATATATATATATATATATATATTCACTGAAAAAACAATAGGTTTTAGGGACAGTTATAGTTAGTTGGACATTTCACTCGTACAAAACCATAGAAATTCCCCCGTTATAGTTAGTTCAGCTAACTATAACTCGCGCCCCCGCAATGCACTGCTGATGACATCACAAATTACATCACTCATGACATGGTCAGTGACATCACTGATGACATCTCTGATGACATCTCAAATGACATCACTGATGACATCACTGATGACATCATCCAGTGACTGTGTGTTTCTGTAAAGTTTAAATATGTTTAATATATATAGGGAAAGGCGTATTGAAGAATGAGTGGGTGTATAAGTGTCTGAATGGATGATTTAGTACGTGAGGGACTGACTCTACAAGTGAGTGATTAAATGTATCTTACTGAATGCATGGGTTAGTGACTAAACTGTGTGAATGTCTGTATCCGTCTGTCTGTTGGTTTGTAAGCAGCTGCATGGCTTTCTGAATAGCTACATGAGTGTCTACATGGGTTATTGATTGATTGTCTGAGTATCTGTATGGGTGCCTGAGTGTTTGTGTGGGTGGGGTGTGTGTGACTCTGTGCATAGATGTGTGAGTTGGTGATTCACTGGGTGCATGGTTTCAAGAGTGCATCTGTGATGGACTGTATGGGTGGGTGAGTGTGTGTATGGGTGTGTTAGTGATTGAATGTATATCTCAGTGGTACATGTGTGAGTAACTACATATGTGAAAGGCAGTATATATGTGTGTTGGAGTATATAAATGGCTATAAGTGAGAGTGTGTGATTGTGAGAGTGGCTGTATGTATGAGTGTGTACTTGTATCAGTGATTGTATAAGAGCGTAAGAATGTGCTAGTATTTGTATGAGTAAGTGAGCTGGTGTGTGTATAACTGTATAGGTGAGTAAATGGGTGTGTGATTAAGTTTTTTGCATGACTGACTAGGTGTGTGAGTACCTCTATGGATGAGTGGCGGTGTGTGAGTGTTTATATAGGTGTATGAGTGAATATGATAGTCCTGTACTGAGTGACTAAGTATGAGTGACTGTACGGGTGAGTGAGTGGATGTGTGTGTAGACCTAAGAATCAGTGAGTGGGTATGTAGTTTTTGGTGTTGGAGTGTCTATGGTTTTGAGAATGGCAGTCTGTAATTTAGAGTGGGTGTATCAAAAGTTATATTAGGGTGTGAGAAGATGCATGAAATTATCACATGGATGATGTCATCAGTGATGTCATTTGAGATGTCATCAGTGATGTCATCAGTGATGTCACTGACCATGTCATGAGTGATGTAATATGTGACGTCATCAGCAGTGCATTGCGGGGCGCGAGTTATAGTTAGCTGAACTAACTATAACGGGGAATTTCTATGGTTTTGTACGAGTGAAATGTCCAACTAACTATAACTGTCCCTAAAACCTATTGTTTTTTCAGTGAATTTCAAAGGTTTTTTAAATGCTAATTTCTAACTATAACATGTCTGAAACCTATGGTTTTTTCAGTGAATTTCAAAGGTTTTTTAAATGCTAATTTCTAACTATAACGTGCCTGAAACCTATGATTTTTTAAGTGAATTTCAAAGGTTTTTTTAAATGCTAGTTTCTAACTATGCCTACAGAGGTAGACATGTGAAGAAAGAAGAAAAAACGCACAGAAAGAAGCAAAAGATGTGCAGAAAGAACCAACAGAGGAGCAGAAAGAGGCCTTGTTGCAAAATCATCCTGTGCCCACAACGTTTTCAGACGGGTACTGGTGGTAACTGACTCTGACTAACCAGAGCCAGTGCTATGCTAAAAGACACTTAGAATACAGTGAAAACACCTACATACACTAGGGAACACTATGCGTTGGGGTACCCCTGTGATTAGCATGACCTCCTCTGCAAGTCCCTAGTACATAATAGGGCAGGGGGATTAAAACTACCTCTTAAAACGCGCTACAGGGCGCGTTTGCACAGTGGTGAAGGGAGGGGGCCTGAGGTGACATGTGTGCAAACGCACCCGTGGCGCGTTTTAAGTTGCGGGATTAAGTCCCCTTGAATTCTGAGGGTCCCTGGGGCCCAACTAGCCCCCAGGTACCTACAGTTAGGACCACAGAGCTGAGTTGCAGAGAGGCGTTCCGAGGCCACGCACCTTTTTCACCTCTCTGCAACGCAACTCTGTTGTGCTTACTGAAGGTACCTGGTGGGCTAGTTGGCCCCAGGGTCCCTCAGAATTCAAAGGGAATTAATTCCCCAACTTAAAACGCACCACACGGGCGTGTTTGCGCACATGTCACCTGAGGCCCCGCCCCTCCCTTCACCACTGTGCAAACGCGCCCGTGGTGCGTTTTAAGTTGGGGGATTAGGTCACCTTGAATCCTGAGGGTCCCTGGGGCCCAACTAGCCCACTCGGTACTTCCAGTAAGCACCACAGGCCTGCGTTGCAACGCCTGTAACAACTTGTGCAGTTGTGTTTAGGTAGTGAAGAGGGTCGTGCTGGGGGTAGTGTTTTAGGGTTTAGGGTAGTGCAGTGGTGTTTGTGTAGTGTAGGGGGTCATGCTGGGGGTAGATTTAGGGTTTAGGGTAGTGCAGTGGTGTTTGGGTAGTGTAGGGAGTCGTGCTGGGGGAGTGTTTTAGGGTTTAGGGTAGTGCAGTGGTGTTTGGGTAGTGTAGGGGGTCGTGCTGGGGTAGTGTTTTATGGTTTAGGGTAGTGCAGTGGTGTTTGGGTAGTGTAGGGGGTCGTGCTGGGGGTAGTGATTTAGGGTAGTGCAGTGGTGTTTGGGTAGTGTAGGGGGTACTGCTGGGGGAAGTGTTTTAGTGTTTAGGTTAGTGCAGTGGTGTTTGGGTAGTGTAGGGGTACTGCTGGGGGTAGTGTTTTAGGGTTTAGGGTAGTGCAGTGGTGTTTGTGTAGTGTAGGGGGTAGTGTTTTAGGGTTTAGGGTAGTGCAGTGGTGTTTGTGTAGTGTAGGAGGTCGTATTTTAGGGTTTAGGGTAGTGCAGTGGTCATTTGGGTAGTGTAGGGAGTCGTGCGGGGTAGTGTTTTAGGGTTTAGGGTAGTGTAGGGGTCATGCGGGGGGTAGTGTTTTAGGGATTAGGGTAGTGCATTGGTGTTTGGGTAGTGTAGGGGTCATGCGGGGGTAGTGTTTTTAGGGTTTAGGGCAGTGCAGTGGTGTTTGGGTAGTGTAGGGGGTCGTGCTGGGGGAGTGTTTTAGGGTTTAGGGCAGTGCAGTGGTGTTCGGGTAGTGTGGGGGTCGTGCTGGGGGAGTGTTTTAGGGTTTAGGGCAGTGCAGTGGTGTTCGGGTAGTGTAGGGGGTCATGCTGGGGGAGTGTTTGAGGGTTTAGGGCAGTGCAGTCGTGTTCGGGTAGTGTAGGGGGTTGTGCTGGGGTAGTATTTTAGGGTTTATGGTAGTGCAGTGGTGTTCGGGTAGTGTAGGGGGTCGTGCTGGGGGTAGTGTTCTAGGGTTTAGGGCAGTGCAGTGGTGTTTGGGCAGTGTTGGGGGTAATGCTGGGGGTGGTGTTTTAGGGTTTAGGGCAGTGCAGTGGTGTTCGGGCAGTGTAGGGGGTCGTGCTGGGGGTGGTGTTTCAGGGTTTAGGGCAGTGCAGTGGTGTTTGGGCAGTGTAGGGGGTGGTGTTTCAGGGTTTAGGGCAGTGCAGTGGTGTTCGGGCAGTGTAGGGGGTCGTGCAGGGGTGGTGTTTCAGGGTTTAGGGCAGTGGTGTTCGGGCAGTGTAGGGGTCGTGCTGGGGGTGGTGTTTCAGGGTTTGGGGCAGTGCAGTGGTGTTCCGAGCAGTAAAGGGGGTTGTGCTGGGGGTGGTGTTTCAGGGTTTAGGGCAGTGCAGTGGTGTTCGGGCAGTGTAGGGGGCGGTGCAGGGGTGGTGTTTCAGGGTTTAGGGCAGTGCAGTGGTGTTCGGGCAGTGTAGGGGTTGCTGCAGGGGGTGGTGTTTCAGGGTTTAGGGCAGTGCAGTGGTGTTCGGGCAGTGTAGGGGGTCATGCAGGGGGTGGTGTTTCAGGGTTTAGGGCAGTGCAGTGGTGTTCGGGCAGTGTAGGGGGTCGTGCTGGGGCTGGTGTTTCAGGGTTTAGGGCAGTACAGTGGTGTTCGGGCAGTGTAGAGGGTCGTGCTGGGGCTGGTGTTTCAGGGTTTAGGGCAGTGCAGTGGTGTTCGGGCAGTGTAGGGGGTTGTGCTGGGGCTGGTGTTTCAGGGTTTAGGGCAGTGCAGTGGTGTTCGGGCAGTGTAGGTGGTCGTGCTGGGGCTGGTGTTTCAGGGTTTAGGGCAGTGCAGTGGTGTTCGGGCAGTGTAGGGGGTCATGCTGGGGCTGGTGTTTCAGGGTTCAGGGCAGTGTAGTGGTGTTCGTGCTGTGTAGGGGGTCTTGCTGGGGCTGGTGTTTCAGAGTCTAGGGCAGTGCAGTGGTGTTCGGGCAGTGTAGGGGGTCTTGCTGGGGCTGGTGTTTCAGGGTTTAGGGCAGTGCAGTGGTGTTCGGGCAGTGTAGGGGGTCGTGCTGGGGGTGGTGTTTCAGGGTTTAGGGCAGTGCAGTGGTGTTTGGGCAGTGTAGAGGGTCATGCTGGGGCTAGTGTTTCAGGATTTAGGGCACAGCAATGGTGTTCAGGCAGTGTAGGGGTTTTGCTGGAGGTGGTGTTTCAGGGTTTAGGGCAGTGCAGTGGTGTTCGTGCAGTGTAGGGGTGGTGTTTCAGGGTTTAGGGCAGTGGTGTTCAGGCAGTGTAGGGGGTCTTGCTGGGGTTGATGTTTCAGGGTTTAGGGCAGTGCAGTGGTGTTCGGGCAGTGTAGGGGGTCGTGTTGGGGGTGGTGTTTCAGGGTTTAGGGCAGTGCAGTGGTGTTCCGGCAGTGTAGGAGGTCGTGCAGGGGGTGGTGTTTCAGGGTTTAGGGCAGTGCAGTGGTGTTCGGGCAGTGTAGGGGTCGTGCTGGGGGTGGTGTTTCAGGGTTTAGGGCAGTGCAGTGGTGTTCGGGCAGTGTAGGGTGTCGTGCTGAGGGGTGGTGTTTCAGGGTTTAGGGCAGTGCAGTGGTGTTCGGGCAGTATAGGGGTCGTGCAGGGGTGGTGTTTCAGGGTTTAGGGCAGTGCAGTGGTGTTTGGGCAGTGTAGGGGGTCGTGCAGGGGGTGGTGTTTCAGGCTTTAGTGCAGTGGTGTTCGGGCAGTGTAGGGGGTCTTGCTGGGGGTGGTGTTTCAGGGTTTAGGGCAGTGCAGTGGTGTTCGGGCAGTGAAGGGGGTCTTGCTGGGGCTGGTGTTTCAGGGTTTAGGGCAGTGCAGTGGTGTTCGGGCAGTGTAGGGGGTCGTGCTGGGGCTGGTGTTTGAGGGTTTAGGGTAGTGCAGTGGTGTTCGGGCAGTGTAGGGGTCGTGCTGGGGCTGGTGTTTCAGGGTTTAGGGCAGTGCAGTGGTTTTCGGGCAGTGTAGGCTGTAGTGCTGGGGCTGGTGTTTCAGGGTTTAGGGCAGTGCAGTGGTGTTCGGGCAGTGTAGGGGGTCGTGCTGGGGGTGGTGTTTCAGGGTTTAGGGCAGTGCAGTGGTGTTCGGGCAGTGTAGGGGTCGTGCTGGGGGTGGTGTTTCAGGGTTTAGGGCAGTGCAGTGGTGTTCGGGCAGTGTAGGGGGTCGTGCTGGGTGTGGTGTTTCAGGGTTTAGGGCAGTGCAGTGGTGTTCGGGCAGTGTAGGGGGTCGTGCTGGGGGTGGTGTTTCAGGGTTTAGGGCAGTGCAGTGGTGTACGGGCAGTGTAGGGGATCTTGCTGGGGTGGTGTTTCAGGGTTTAGGGCAGTCGTGTTCGGGCAGTGTAGGGGGTCTTGCTGGGGGTAGTGTTTCGGGGTTTAGGGCAGTGCAGTGGTGTTCGTGCAGTGTAGGGGTCGTGCTGGGGTGGTGTTTCAGGGTTTAGGGCAGTGCAGTAGTGTTCGGGCAGTGTAGGGGATCGTGCAGGGGGTGGTGTTTCAGGGTTTAGGGCAGTGCAGTGGTGTTCGGGCAGTGTAGGGGGTCGTGCTGGGGGTGGTGTTTTAGGGTTTAGGGCAGAGCAGTGGTGTTCGGGCAGTGTAGGCGGTCGTGCAGGGCGTGGTGTTTCAGGGTTTAGGGCAGTGCAGTGGTGTTCGGGCAGTGTAGGGGTCGTGCTGGGGCTGGTGTTTCAGGGTTTAGGGCAGTGCAGTGGTGTTCGGGCAGTGTAGGGGGTCTTGCTGGGGGTGGTGTTTCAGGGTTTAGGGCAGTGGTGTTCGGGCAGTGTAGGGGGTCTTGCTGGGGGTGGTGTTTCAGGGTTTAGGGCAGTGCAGTGGTGCTCGGGCAGTGTAGGGGGTCTTGCTGGGGGTAGTGTTTCAGGGTTTAGGGCAGTGCAGTGGTGTTCGTGCAGTGTAGGGGGTCGTGCTGGGGATGGTGTTTCAGGGTTTAGGGCAGTGCAGTGGTGTTCGGGCAGTGTAGGGGGTCGTGCTGGGGGTGGTGTTTCAGGGTTTAGGGCAGTGGTGTTCGGGCAGTGTAGGGGGTCATGCAGGGGTGGTGTTTCAGGGTTTAGGGCAGTGCAGTGGTGTTCGGGCAGTGTAGGGGGTCGTGCTGGGGGTGGTGTTTCAGGGTTTAGGGCAGTGCAGTGGTGTTCGGGCAGTGTAGGGGGTCGTGCTGGGGGTGGTGTTTCAGGGTTTAGGGCAGTGGTGTTCGGGCAGTGTAGGGGGTCTTGCTGGGGGTGATGTTTCAGGGTTTAGGGCAGTGCAGTGGTGTTCGGGCAGTGTAGGAGGTCTTGCTGGGGTAGTGTTTCAGGGTTTAGGGCAGTGCAGTGGTGTTCGGGCAGTGTAGGGGTCATGCTGGGGGTGGTGTTTCAGGGTTTAGGGCTGTGCAGTGGTGTTCGGGCAGTGTAGGGGGTCATGCTGGGGGTGGTGTTTCAGGGTTTAGGGCAGTGCAGTGGTATTCGGGCAGTGTAGGGGTCGTGCTAGGGTATGTGTTTCAGGGTTTAGGGCAGTGCAGTGGTGTTCGGGCAGTGTAGGGGGTCATGCAGGGGCTGGTGTTTCAGGGTTTAGGGCAGTGCAGTGGTGTTTGGGCAGTGTAGGGGGTCGTGCTGGGGGTAGTGTTTTAGGGTTTAGGGTAGTGCAGTGGTGCTTGTGTAGTGTAGGGGGTCGTGCTGGGGGTAGTGTTTTAGGGTTTAGGGTAGTGCAGTGGTGTTTGGGTAGTGTAGGGGGTCGTGCTGGGGGTAGTGTTTTAGGATTTAGGTTAGTGCAGTGGTGTTTGGGTAGTGTAGGGGTCGTGCTGGGGGTAGTGTTTTAGGGTTTAAGGTAGTGCAGTGGTGTTTGTGTAGTGTAGGGGTCGTGCTGGGGGTAGTGTTTTAGGGTTTAGGGTAGTGCAGTGGTGCTTGTGTAGTGTAGGGGTCGTGCTGGGGGTAGTGTTTTAGGGTTTAGGGTAGTGCAGTGGTGTTTGTGTAGTGTAGGGGTCATGTTTTAGGGTAGTGCAGTGGTGTTTGTGTAGTGTAGGGGGTCATGCTGGGGGTAGTGTTTTAGGGTTTAGGATAGTGCAGTGGTGCTTGTGTAGTGTAGGGGGTCGTGCTGGGGTAGTGTTTTAGGGTTTAGAGTAGTGCAGTGGTGTTTTTGTAGTGTAGGTGGGTCATGTTTTAAGATGCAAAGCTCCAATACCTGATCAGTCTGCACTACATAAAACTGCAAAAAAACTAAAAATAAAAAGTGTTTTGCACACTTTTGTCATTGGGCTATATGTGGGCTACATCTGGGTAATATTTGTGCTACATTTGGGCTCTTTTTTCACTGGTGGCCATCTTGGAAGACTTCTTTGTTTTGAAGTATCCTAATTTCCTCATTTACTGCAGTCTCCTCAGTAGGAAATGCTTTCAGTTTTTTACTTTGATTCCATCAAGAAGGCATTCAGATGTGTCACACATTTGCCATAAATTCAGAATGTTATTACTCTAGTTGTTCATTAGATCACTGTAGTAAAGCTACTGCTCACCAAGGAGTTAACTGGAAGTCTACTGCTGGTATTGAAAGTGATTGTTTCAGTCTGCATGTCAGAATTTTCTAATGAAATAGAAGAGGATTTGAGATCTCACTTAAAACATGCACTAAATTTTCTTTTGCAGCACTAACCATAATTTCTATGGCAAAATGAACCCCCTCATTTTGTTCCTTTTAAATTAAATGTTTTAAGTGTTACCAGTTTATTCCAATCAAGATGGCTTCAGGTGTGCCATACTTTTGTCATAAGTAAGGCTGTTAGCACTCTAGTTGTTCTTTAGAACACTCTGGGAAGCTGCAGTAGAACTCAAAGGCATCAACTGACAAATATAACAGGAAGATATGTTGGCCAATGCAACTGAACGGAAGTACA